>BMAO01006382.1:0-72614 GCA_019973975.1 Trichonephila clavata | reverse complement strand
AGCTCTCTTCCTCATATACATTTTTTCCATTAACTCTTTTAAAGTGAGCCTTTTAATTAAAAACACACATGTACAAATTTTTTAAATGCAAATAAAATATTAAATTTGAAAATGAAAATTGCATAATTCATCATATTATAACTTTAAAAAAAAATGAAACTCTTCTTAATGATTTTTTTGTGATTATTAAATAACCAACTATAAATGTATTTTTTATAAAAATGATATTAGTTAAGAATTCTGCTTTCACAAAATTAATACAAAGTAAATATAATTGAATTTGTAAAAATGTTTTAATATTGAATAATATTTAAACAAAACTTTTTCTTTATGGAACGTAATGTTAGACTATTTACATGTTTTGTTTGAATTAACTAATTCAATTCAACTTCTAAAAACTATTTTACAGCAAATTATTATATTTCAGTTATTATTTTTGCTAGATTCAGAAGTTTTCAATTAAGCAAGAAACATTTTATTTAATATATTTTGGATTTAGCACAGAAGTTTAAGATATAATAGTATGTATATAACAAAATTTAACTTCTCATTTACTTTTTTTAATAAAGAAAATTCCGTTAAAACTGTGTTTTTATTCAGTAGGAGCTATTTTACTACTCACAACAAAGATTTATTTTACATTGCGTATCATTACATCAGTTACAAATTTGCAGAACAGATAGAGTATATCTGGACGATGGTAAATCACATATGAATGCATGGTCGGAAACGTCTTCCCAGCACAAAAGTGGCGACACAAAACACAAGAAAAACAAGACAAGAATAAGAGAAGAAAACTTGTTTATTATCCTTAGTACACAAAATTTTTTAAAAAAAAACATTAAAGGGACAATAGGTATGCATGTCGGGGTGATAGAGGTGCACGTCGTTGTATGCAGGATCAAACGAGAAACGATCAAATGAGAAATTCTGGTATGACTGGACATAACTTGCAAACTGATTCTGGGATTGTTCTGTATCAAATACAGCACCATTTCCTCGTTGTTTGGCTCTTCGCTGATGATCCTGGGAGTCCAAGTTGAAGGACCAATCTCTGGTGAAGGTATGCAAAGATGACATGGCTGGGGATTTGCCTCCTGAGGTAAGGTTGAGCGAAAAACGCTGCGCTTCTCGTCCATTACAATCAGTATGCAAGAGGCATATCAGCGAGCTCTGCGTTCGTGTAACGTTTCATCCTACTACCTCTTTTTCGGTAGGCTAAAAGAAGCTTGATAGCGAACGCGGCTGAAAACCCACTGTGCGCATGCACCGTCATCTGCTGCTTCAGTATGCATAATGCCATCTATCGCGTGCACCTACCAAACACTTTCCAGCATTTTTGCTGCACTAAGAAAATAAACAGGTTTCACCCCTTGTTCGATTCTTTTTTTCTTGTATTTTGTGTCGTCACTATCGCGCCACAAAAGCAATTCCGATCATTCATTCTTACGTGATTTCCTATCCGTCTAGGTCTACTCTATCTGTCCTGAAGTTTGGAACCATTGTACTAATACATCCTATGTATAATTAATAAAAAAATTTGTATGTCTTCCTATAAACTAATACCTATAATAATAAGCGCTTACCTCTAACTTTTAATAGTAAGAGGTAAACGCTTTTGAAAGTCACTCTGAGCGACAAGAAGACAGAAAAACTACTGTTCTTAAATCTAAACAATAACATATGTGGTTCATACAGTTTGGAGGAGTGTTTTTTTCCAAAATATGTGATGTTCTATGTTCTATAAGCAATACTTCAAAGAATTATCGGATTAATTTTTATTGAAAAATAAGCCATGGAAGTAATTTTTGGATCCCGAGTGCCTTTAAAATATTTTAATAAGCATCATCGTATAATTTTTTTATATGGATATAGACACATTTAAAAGACATTTCATTTTATTTCAATAAATTTTAAAGTCAAATTAATTTTACTATTTAAATACTGATAACTATTCATAGCAATGAATAATAAATGGAATTTAACTAAAATATATTACTTTTAGATTATCATTGATTTATTTTAATTAAAATTTATAGGGGGGGGGCTTGCATATATGCAAAAAGAAAAATATTAAGAATAAAATGAAAAAATTAAGTTTCAAGTAGAAGAAGAAAGGGATAATTTATTTATTCTTTGGAGTAGTAATAATAATCCAAGAAAAAATAACGTAAAATGTCGAGTAATCTCTTAATTCTATTTTCTTGAAATGTTATCGAAGGCGATTAATATTCTTGAATTTTCGCTTCATATATCGAAAATAGTCACTTAATGACTATATTTGCTTCAACGAAAATAAAAATATTAAGTGAGAAAATTCTGACATGTGTAATTCCAGATAAATAATCTACGGTAGCTCGGAAAAGATTCTGGATACTGAACGAATAAACGTTATTGATGCAATTTTTTTCGGAAGAAACCATGAACCATAATATATTCAATGAATCACAAACAATTATTTGCTCAATGAATTGATTTACCCTACTGCAACCTCAGAACTTCAAGACTGGCCCTCACCATACTTGTTTATGAATAATATTTGTTTTCCTCCAGTGGTGTGTGTGTGCTTATTTCATGAGATATTTGCAATTATCTTAAAGAACAAAGATGTGCTTTAATGCTTAATTTTAGTTTCAGCTGACGAAGAAAATGATGGAAACTTAATTCTAATATACATCGATTTTAGCCAGAATCTACGATGACATTAATCATTTCGTGAACTAACAAACAAGGAATATGTAATTGGAGTAACTATAACGTAATTTTATTAACTTTGTAAAAAAATCCATCTAAGATAATTTGATTCAAAAACTTTAATTTGATTGAGTACCTTTAAAGATTTATCCAAAAAGGAATTCCATGTATTTGTTTATAATAAATATTTGGCTCTTACCTGGTAACTGGCTCTGAAGAAGATATTTTAGTTAAAAAGTTATTGTATACTGAGAGATTCAAAGGCTATCTAATAGATCTTTTGATGAACTTCTTGAAGGAGAATTTATAATTCCAATTAAACTTCTGAGTTGCATCATAATAAGTTGTTCCTTTAAAAACCCACACTTTTAGAGTTTCTATTAAACAGATTACAACAGTGGGGAAGAATAACTCTCTATTTTTAGCACAATAATCAAATTTTTCTCTGAAGTCTAAATAAAGACATTTAACCACGGATAAATTAAAGCTTTATTCATCAAATTCTTTGATATCGAGTAGGGAATAGTTTGTGCGAATATAATTTATATACTTGCACTTTATGAAGTGTTTCGTACGTAATGTATAAGAAACAAAAGAAGAAAAAAAAAAGGATTTATGAAATTTTACAAAAGTTGGAATAAAATCACTTTTTTAGCTGCTTTATTAGGGAATAAGAAAATTTTATTCTTTCTAACTAAGGATTTATTTTTTGTTCAACACACAAAATATATTGTAAATAATTTTTGAAATTTTAACGTAAACGGTTTCCTTTGGAGTTGTTTTCTTTCTAACGGTGATTTGTTTAATTATTACAAATTGGTGTTTTTAGCTTTTTTCTTCAAAAAATTTTGATAATTTTTAAGATGTAACTTTCTTAAAGGCAATCAATAATTTTACAGTTCTTTTAGTATAACTCTGAAGATACAATGTATTATTTATGAAACAATTATGTGTTTAAGGGGAATCACTTTGCAAATGTAATTGGTATCAGCCACTGAGAGATGATTAGAGAAATTTTGATTCGTAGCGTATACTGGTGCTGAGAGGAATGTTCTCTGTATAACTGATATAATATTCAAAGATAACTTAAGTGAAACTTTGAAAGTTAATAGTGGTTGTTAATGGTTTTCTATGTTAAATTTTTCATAAAAAGTCGCTATGCCTCTAAGATGACAGATGGCGTCATTAACAGAGTTTGAACGAAGATGAATGATACGCCTGCATAAAGAGGTTTTGTTACTTAATAATTATAGCTTGGGGATGGAGACGATTGTAAGTACAGTCTGCGAGTGTGAGAGTATTGGACTAAAGATAATTAAACAAGTCGGAATTGCAGTAGTGGACTTCGAAAGGCTACTTCAGCATGGGTTGACAAACACCTTATTCGCATGGTAGAGATGGATTGCAGAGCGTCCTTTCGGCAACCGTCTGAAGTGTTACAGTTCTGTTTTAAGCACATGATTTCCACTGTAATGGCGTGTTCCAACAAATCATCAGCGCATTTTGCACAACTATCTGCGTTAAATGATTCTTTTTACGCAAAACCTTCAGAATATACGTGCTAATGGTGTCATCAACATAGAGTCTGGCATGCTGATTGTCTACAAGTATGTGTTTTGGGAGGAGTTCTGCTTGAATTTGGGTTTCAATGATGGCCACATCTGCATTAGATGCTATAATGTTAAATGACATGTTCTGGAGTGGGTTACCCAACAAACGCTTAGTTTTAGTTTTATGGTCTGTAGTGTTATTGCGTATCAAGGACGAACATAAATGTAAGAAATGTGAGCAATAACAACAGGGTCACTGTCACCGACACATTGGAGAAGTTACGGAACCAGAAGTCATACCCTTCTTTCAAAACATTTTTGAAACAGAGTTTCAGTATGATAATGCCCGCCATATATATATATATATATATATATATATATATATATATATATATATATATATCAGTTATATAATGATATTAAGCAATTCATTTACAAAATTGCTATTAAATATAGTATGTCTATAGAGGCATTCACAGAGTTTAAATGTAACATTACACAACAGATTAATAAATATAACTTTAGTACAGATAATAACATCTTTTTTAATGATATTAAAATCAGATTAAAAAATTACAAAATAAATTTATTATAGTTTATATTGATAAAGTGCCTGGAAATTTTGCCTTCATTTGTAAATACTATTATAGTTTAATGCTCAACAAACATTTTGAAAATAATACAGCTTTTATTAGCTCATCAATTTCTGATAGAGAAATAAATAATCGAATTTTGGCTTTTCATAAACAATTAAAAATACAAATTATAATAATTTTAAATTTCCACACGTATTTCTTACTTCTAAATTTCATAAAGATCCAGTAAAGTTTAGAACAGTTACTAATGGTTTTAATACATATATCAGCAAATCAGGCAAAATTCTACATGAAATGTTACAAGATACAATAAATAATCTAAAAACTTCAGCCATTCTTAAAAATAGTACAGAACTTATTGCACAAATTAAAGATAAAAAAATATTTTCAGTATTTAGTTTAGATTTTGAAGATCTTTTTAACTCAATTAATATTGATGATATGATAAAAACACTAGTAAAATTACATAAAGATAATTTGTTTAAAAATGTCAAATATGATAGATTTGGTTCTCTACTAGGTTAGTTCTAAAAGAGAATTATGTTTATCATAATGGTAATTATTATCAACAGATTAAGGGTCTACCACAAGGTGGCCCAGCTAGCAACTGTCTTGCCAATTTATATTTACATTATTTTGAAAATAGTTTCACAGACAACTTAGAATTTTATTTTTTTCGTTATATAGATGATATAATCATTTTTGGCAAGCAAGACAACTTTATACCTAATATTAATTTTTATCCACGATATCTTAATTTAATACAGACAAATAGTAACAGTTACGAAGCAAATGTTCTTGATATAGAAATTAAATTAAATGATTATAAAATAGTTACTAATATTTATGATAAACGAGAAGACTTTAATTTCAATATTATAAAAGTACCGCATTGGGAGAGTAATGTGCATGTATCTATATTCAGAAATATTGTTCTTAATTACACACTACGCAATAAACTTCTAGTTTCTAATAAATCAGAAAAAATAAAAAATTATAAACAATTTACTAAATACTGTTTAATTCAAAACTACCCTATTAATTTTATTAATAGATATTTAAATAATGAAATTCTAAATAGTAAGGATTAAATTTCCATAGTTTTAAAAGGTTTATATTATAGATTTATTCTTCTTCCTAGATAGTTTTAAATACCCCCAGTTTCTAGTTTTAGATAAAATTACTTTTTTAGAATATATTATAACTTTTAAACCATATTAAGAGTCTAAGATAATGGTAGTATGTTTACATTTCTTATTTTATTATTTCTATTCTATTCTTTTCATACTTTTGCTAAGTGCTATTTTTCAGCCATTGCTTTGTTTTGAAATTGTATTTATGGTCCAGAATCTGGCAATAACTTGTTTATTGTACTCAGATTTAGCGCGGGCTCTGCATTTCAGTATGCAATTTTTGGGTAAGTTACCTTTTCCTTATAATGGATTTAGATTTCCTATCCATTATTTCCAATTGGTATTTGCTTGGTATTATTAACAAAAAAAGGGGGAAGGTTGGCTGGCCAAAAAACATGTTCAACCCCACTTTTATACAGAAGGATTTTTTTAAAGAAAATTTTATGTATACTAGCTGTCCTAAGTCAGCAATGTTGATAATACTGAAGCATCCATTCTTTTATATTTTACTGTGTTATTTCAATCTTTCATATCTCCTTCTAAATTCTGTTGTCTTGTTATCTGGCAATTGATATTCTTTTAAGTATTAATCATGTAATTCATCTCTCTCTTGTAGAGAAATTTTGAATATATATATATATATATATATATATATATATATATTTATATGTGTGTGTGTGTGTGTGGGACGGCGTCTAGGGGAAGGTTCAGATTTAATGTTAAATGATCACAGAGAGTTAAAATGACCTAATTTATTAAAACACAACCAAAACTATTTACAAGGGGTTTCAAATAATTAACTCAAGAGCAATTTTACTACCGAGATAGCACCATACTAATTCAGAAAACACGCCTTAAATTTCAAAAAACGGAGAGACAGATTCCATCCGACCTACCTTCGTGCAATCTTTGGTGCAACTCCCAGTTTTTCTGCCACATCATAGACATATATCACTGTATCGCGAAGCGAAGATTCACGTGGTTTCCATTAGTGGCACCATCTCTTACAATTCAAATAAGAATCAAAATAAATAAAAAAAATTGCATCCTTTTCCTACATATATATATATATATATATATATATATATATATATATAAAATATATATATATATATAAATAGGCATATTTGTATAAATGAATTCAGTATCGGATAAACCACAATTTATACCAAGTGGAATTTAAATTTAAAATATATATATAGCAACAAAACTTATTAATTGGAAACTTCTCAGGGAAAAGGTAATTTGCAAATATATTTTTCATTTAATGAGTATAAATTGAAGACTGCTTAGTACTTTCGGCCCTTAGATTTATAAATGCGCATATTATTGTATTATTTAACAGTGACAAAACTCACAATTTAGGTTTTCCCAACACGAGTAAAATATGATGGTGTGTAAATGAAGTTTTCTCTTTAAGTTACTCTCTCTCTCTCTCTGTATATATATATATATATGTATAATCAAAATTTCTCTACAAGAGAGAGATGAATAAATATAATTAAAACTGAAAATAATTGAAAATGCAAGATAATCAGACAACAGAATTTAAAAGGAAATATGAAATATTAAAATAATAGAGTTAAATATAAAAATATATGAAAGAAGGGATGCTACAGCATTATCAACATTGCTGACTTAGGACAGCTTATATATAAAAACATTTTATATAAGTGGGATTTAACATATTTTGTGGCCAGCCAACCTTCCCCCTTTCTGTTAATAACACTGAGCAAAACCCTATTGAAAATAATGGATAGGAAATCTTAATCCAATGAGAAGAAGGTAACTTAAAATTGCATACATAAACGTAGAGGCCGCGCTAAATCTGACTACAATAAACAAGTTATATTGCCAGATTCTTGACCCAAATACATATTCAAAGCAAAGCAATGGCTGAAAAGTAGGACTTAGCAGAAGTATGAAAATAATAGAAATAATAAATTTAGAATTGTTAACATACTACCATTAATTTAGGGACACTAAGATTATATGATTAAAAAAATATTTAAAAAAGTAAATTTTATCTAAAATTATAGAAATTGGGGGTATGTATAACTATCTAGGACGAATAATAAATTTAAAAAAATAACCTGTGTATAAACAATGGAAATTCAATCCTTACTATTTAGGATTTCATTATTCAAATATTTATTAATAAAATTAATTGTGTATTTTTGAATTAAACAGTATTTAGTAAAATGTTTATAGTTTTTTTATTTGGAACTAGAAATTTATTGCGTTGTGTGTAATTTATAACAATATTTCTGAATATAGAAACATGCACATTACTTATTTATATATATATATATGTTACTGAAAAACCGAAAATATTCCTGCATACTACTTGCTTGATGTCTTTAATTGTATTGACATGTTCTTTAACTGAAAAGCTTATATATACAACACACTTTTAAGATGCTTCATTGATATTTTTAATAGACTCATCAAATTTAAAACAATAACTGTAAGAAATTTGCAAAAGATTGAGTAATGTAATAATTTAAAATGAGATAAAAAGTATTTAGTGATCAACCAGTTTTGTTCGAATCCTTCTAAGTAATTCTGATTAATGTGGAACATTGAACATTTGTTATTAACAGCTAAAAAATCATAACTTTTTAATTTATATATTTCAATCATTTTATTAATCCCATAATTATAATATGAATTAGACCCAAAAATGTTTTAAACCAGCAAGGGAGAAAAATAAATGACCCAAAAGGTCAGTATAAATGTTTCCACAAATATTCGATAAAAATCATGGAATTAATGAAATAGAAGGAAAAAATATGCCTTTGGGATATCTTAATTACCTTTTGGTTACACTAATTAAAATTGGTTCAGAATGGATTATTTAATTATCTTTACTAGCACGTAGGAGGATTTTAATAAGTTCCTTTCATTCATGTAAAAAAAAAATTGAATAATTTCTATCAAAAGTTATTTAAGAAAAATATGACTAGATGATTCTACTGTTTACAAACGTTTGATCATTTATCGATATGAGTAAGTGTAGATATGTAACAGGAAAAATATTGAAACGTAATTAAATTTATTAAATTACTTAATATTTTATATATATAAGATGATTTATTCAAGTTTAATCTGTAAAGAAATTTGATAAAATATTTAAGGAATTATTTATGTTATTCATTTTCATGATGTTTATAATATTAAGGATTTATCAACTGCACATCCTCAATTTATACATTGTTTTATTTTAATTGCAGCGATTTTTTTGCTTTTTTTAAATTATTAAATATCAGATTTTTCATCTTAGTAAGTAAAATGTGTAGCATTTAAATCAAGTTTTGTATCGCAAAACACAAAATTGCGCGTACAATTTAAAATACTTTAAGATGAATGTTTTAAATTAATGATTTTTATATTTATAATAATGGTATCTGAAAATATATTTTTCCTAGCACAAGTATTTACTCGGAATTAACTGCAACATAAAATGTTAAGTCATTGTGGGTTGTTTTATTTATCGCTTACTGTTTTACATATATTTTCTTTTATGAAAATTATTAAATTTTATTCTTTGTTGAAAAAGAAATATTCTTTTGTAAATGAAAATTACAAAATGTTTAGTAGTGTAGAGGTGTATGTATATGTTTTCTTAGGTATAAAATCATTTAGGTTTTTGTCACTTTTGGTTAAACTGTATTTTGATTATTATTTATTTATTTAGCAGAGCATGAAGAACACTTTGAAATGAATAAAGAGTCTTAATGGAATCTTAGTATGGATGTTAGAAGCTTCTGAGAGTTCTTAAGGAAGTAACATGAAAATTAACATGAATAAATCTAAGAAAAATTAAACAATAACGGTAAATAATTTAAAATTCCTTACACTAGAGATGGGATATTTTTACGATTAGAAGCCACATTTTAATTAGATGGTGATGAACGAAGTCACTTTGAATTTTTTTATTTGTGTAGCATATATTTATAAATATATTTAAGTGCCTAAATTCAAAGAAAGTTTTTATTTTAAATACCACTTCGAATATAAATATTAACTCATAATTAAATTTATTACATTAACAAAAAATATAATAGAAACATTACAACATTAAATCAGGGAAATTTAACACATTAATTAACAATAAAAAAGTAATTTTAAATTCCGATGGAATTCAGACTTCAAGTTGTAACGGGTCTCTCCGCAAGCCTCCTACTAATCCTCTTGGGCAAAACTGTTTCTTTCAAATATTGTTCTATTGAAAAATTTCTCCCGATGAAGAAGACCCGGTTTATGTAAAAAAAGATTATTTTTAAGCATTAACTTTAAGGTATGAATAGTTAGGGAGTCGAAGTTAGAAGTTAGCGACTAGCGGTAAGTAGCTGTGAGCTACTCGAGAGTTCCTAGATGACTAATTGTTGAGTAATTAAAGATTGTTCATTGACGATTTAGTCAATAAGTTGGATTAGATTAATATCAACTATAAGTCGAATAGCTGAGAATGGAATTATGATTTTTCAGAACGCATATTACCAAAATGTTCCAAGAGTAAGTGATTTAAATCATAGTTAAATATATAATTAATAAAATAGGTTTGTGTTGAATATGGCTGATCTTTATTCTAACACCCAAACACCAATGGAAGTGAGGGGACAACTATCACAAAGTTCATAAGTAAATGTAAGTATTAAATAAAGTGACAAATAGGATATATTAATCTTAATATGAATGGCAACATGTATGGAGATAACAACTGTATTATTACTAGCAAGGTACGTTTGACAAACAGAAACTTTCAATCGTTTTTTTGTATGAAAATTTATGAGAAAATATTTTTTGTGTGTAGAATACATGTAACATATGTCTAGTAGAGTTCCTTTTTGCACTAGCATTTTTATCATTATACAATTGCCTATGACCATCATTAACCACAGAAATTTATATTTATATTGTTCTTTAAATTTTCAATTTTTTCTTATTCGAAGGAGGAATATCTATTTATATAAAGTCAGGCGTGGCTGTAATTACTGCCCTTTCTCCATCAACTAAATAAATTGA
This sequence comes from Trichonephila clavata, assembly GCA_019973975.1. Lineage (NCBI taxonomy): Eukaryota > Metazoa > Arthropoda > Arachnida > Araneae > Nephilidae > Trichonephila > Trichonephila clavata. The sequence continues at coordinate 61,613 of BMAO01006382.1, read as the reverse complement.
TTTCTCGGAAAAATTGCAATTATTATTTATAATGTTTATCTTCTTACTGATTACTATTAACAATAAATCTACATCTATTATGCATGTAGTGGAAAAAATCTTCACTGGAGCATTATTAATACAACTGAAGGAGGATTAACAGCATTCGTGAATACACTTTGGGGAACTCACGTCCTTGAGTACAATTATTTCTGGATTCAATTCTTTTAGTGGTTAGACTTAGTTTTAAAAAATAAACTCTTAAACTTTCAGAGATTTAAGTAGCATTTAAACGCAGTTGTTACAACTGAAACCCCTTCTCCTAACTTCCTCACCACACCAATAAAAAGTGTTTGAGCCACGACATATTTAACATGTATCGACCTCCTCTACTCGGTGGGTGTTCAGAGGCACGAGGCTTGGACACAGGACACTCCGGCCACGAGTTCGGGCTTGATCACTAGGCTACGGCGGCGAATGAAGCCTAAATTAAAGTTATCTGAATCGACTGTATCTGTTACGAGTCCGTTCTCTAGGCGATCGCATATGTTCACATGTATGCAGTAAACAGCCAATAATTGATCTCAATAAAGGAGGGACAATGACTAATCGGCACCATTCATTTTGTCAACATTATTTTAACAAATATATACTGGAAACAATTTTGGCAAAAAATCTTTCCAATACACACTATAACGAATCAATTAGGAATATACAGAATTTATTACTCAAACTACTTACCGAACTACATGAGGGTCCATTTGAAGAGAATCCACACTGAGTGATGCATATTTTTATAAGATATCCCAACTAGTTTAAAATCATCATTTTCATAAAAAAATTGAAACTTGTGTTTTAGTCTACTTTTATAGCCTGTTTAATAAGCCTTTAAAAATATCTTACTTTGAACTCTAATTAAAAAACAAGTTACAGCTGTTTTTGTTTGAGATATTAAGCCAAATCGAAACAGGAAATTTAATTTCTAAACCAAAAAAATGAGTTTTCGGTTGATTTTCGCCTGTAAAATACAATTTTTATTCATTTAAATTACTTAAACTAATTTTTTTCATGTTTAGTAAATTTAATTTCACTTTATAAATGTTTCAATAGATATATTTCGCTTTCAAATAGGCAACAGTTAACTGATTGCAATATTTGTTTTTGATTTAAACAAACTGCTATCTTCATATCGGTTGTGTTTAAAAATAAAAAACTTTAATTTCGCTGGTCTTAATTCAGTGACAGATTTTGTAATCATAATAGGTCTCCATTTTAGTCCTTGGACTCTTTTGGTTTCTTCCTTTTTAAAAGTTCTACCTCTGTTTCCTGTTATTCATATTTTTATCCAAATCTAGAACAATATTCATTTCTATCATTTATTTTCTAGTTATATTTCTTAGAATCAGGTTTCTAGCTTTCAGCTTTGTGGGTAGTACAATTTTGTCTTATTATTTTATTTCATTTATATAATATATATGTAAATAGGGAGAGAGTGAACTAATAGTAAGAATTAAAAAAAGAGCATGACTTGTCTGCAATGTTGTAACAATGCACAGCCGGTTTGGCTAGTCTGGCTGAAAAACCGGTTTTCGACGCCAACTTTTATCATTGTTTTAATAGTTACATTGTTACAACAATAGAGACGAATCTAATTTAACGGTCGATAACCGGTAATTAATTAATTAACCCGTAATGACTGAATTAATATTTGAAAAACTGTATTAACATGAAGTGTCATTCAGTATTAGTTTAAAAGAATTATTTGAACTTGATTGAATGGATAGAAAGTATTTTTTTAACGATTGAAAATTTGAACAAGATAAATATATATATATATATATATATATATATAGAGAGAGAGAGATAGTGAGCTAATAGTAGGAATTAAAAAATAAATATTGGTTAGACAAGATTCTTGAAAACTTTTAACAATGCTTTCATTTTAATTTGTGCTCTTTCCTAATTTATAATTCTACAAATAATTTTACAAAATCAAAGAAAAACTATTGAAAACTTTTATACAATTCATTCCTTTCTCAAAAAGCATCTTACACTTTTCTGGCTCAATCGTCTCATGGTTGATCGTTAGTTCTTGGTATAACAAATTAATAAAAGCAGAGTGCGAAAGAGCTAATGACGAGTTCATATCTCTCTGCCAAAATATCTCCTCATTAAAATTTCGAATAGAATGCGAATACAATTGCAGTGCCAGCTGCTGTACAATTGTAACTTGTGTGCTATATTCTTTAGATAACTTTCTGTGTAGAGCCTGTAAATGGAGCACAGATGAATGTCTTAACTAAAGCTTAGGACTTTATTGTCGATCGTAATTTGAAACAAAAGGGTTGGGATTTTATACGAGTTCCTAAACATTATTGGAATCTTGAAAATGGTTTGTTTGTTTGGAACTTAGAAACTTGAACGTTGGAATAAATTAAAGTATGCATTTACAGGAAATTAACTGCGTTCTACCATTTTAGATTAGCGCGATGTCCTTTTCGAATTAATACACGAAACTATATACTATTTACAATAATCGAAAAACTACTTATTAACGAGATATTTTGAGTTGATCTTCAATAGACTCTCAAAATATGGAAACGAGTATAATTTTGAATTGGAATATATTATAAATTTAATTTTAATTTCTTGTGTAAAAATTGAGTTGGATTAATTTAATTTTGTTGATTTAAAGTTGAATATTATATATAACACTAAATGTAGCTTTGTTAAATAAATAAATATTTTGTCTTTAAATTTGTTTGATTTTAAGTTACGAAATGGAACTGGATATATATTTTCAAAATGTTTTACAAGTATTTCGAAAATTTTATTTGCTTTTTTTGTCATAAAAAGTGCTTAAATATTAAAGTAGATTGAATCGGAAATATCATGGATGAAATTCTAGGCAATATACGGTACTATAGAAAAAGTGTATTTTCGTAATAATGTGTTTTTTAATAATATGCTACTTTTCTTTATTCCGTTTTTTAAAGGTATGTGAAAATTGAAAATCTAAGACACCCGAAAACTGTTTATTAAGCACCTTTTGAATTTATAAAGAAGAAATAAAACATAATAAAGCCAATGGCCAAATTGCGTAAATTTGCGTTTCGGTACTGTATTTAAATTTTAAAATGAAACATACTAAATGAGCAATTACATTGAATTTAGGATATCAGTATAACTTTTAAGAAACTAACTTTAAAAGATTTAAAATAATTATTCGTATAATTTGTTTACATCATTCTACCCAGAATAATATTTAAATTAAATAAAGCAATTCGTATAACTTATTGGTGATGATATAAGCGCTCTGATTTTAAATATAAAAAAGAAGATGACTTTCAAAATCTTAAGAAAAGGAAGCAAATGTTTTGATAACAGTTTTCATTAAAGAAAATCATGTTGTTCTTCTTTTGAACATTTAATTATTTTCAAGAGAGTTAATATCAAAAAATTTATTCATGGTCCACCATTTTGTAATGAAAGAATTTTGATAAAATGCTTACTAATATAGATTTTAACAAATTGATTTGGTATTTCAACCAGGTATAGCAAACCTGTATTAAAAAATACAGGTTTGCTTGAGATATTAAAAGTTTAAACATGAACAAACTTACTAGAATGATCGTAACTAGCTATGAGAACATTCACTTTCTCAGATATTCTTTCAAATTCGATGCTTTTTTTTTCTTAAGCATTTTTTCAACATATATATATTTTTAACTGATGACAAATCTTATCATTGTTTTCTACGAAATACTATATATGTATAAAAATTTTGCGAAATCAAGAATGAGAAAATATGGATTCAGGCATTAATGAGGTAATTTACAAATGTTTTTCTTTTCTTCTAAGTTTTACTGTAATTTCCTCTTCTTTATAATTGGTTAAGATTCAAGTAATTAACACATAAATGTTGAAATAAATTACATTTACTTTTATAATCCTATTTACTTACTTATAAAAACCCCACTCAATTCTTCAAAAAAATGTAATGTAATTGAAATTTATAAATTACATGCAAATGAATAAAATACTTACTAATTAATTCCCTATACATTTTACTGCTTTATATATACTGTATTTCTCAGTTGCATGATTTTATAGAACTTTAAAATTCGAAAAATATTTTATATTAACCTATCAGATGTGAAAAAATACGGGAGAAAATATTTTAAGAGCATAAGAATACGGCAACATTTAAGATTATGTGAGTATATGCGTAATTTATAATTACAAACTAGTATTTATTCAGAAAATCATCGCTAAAAATATATATGTAGTGAATCTGAGTCAATCAAAACAAATGCGAAATGTAATAATAAAAATTAAAACAGATTTAATAAATGCATTATAAAACTACTTTTTTTATATATTTAAAAAGATATTAAATGGGACTTGTAATTTGAAACAAGGAATTCAAAAATTCATTTGAAAAACTATTAAGTACTATTATATCTAAGAAAGAAATATATAGTAAATATTGCACATTTACATTAAATTATCAATTCCATTTTGTAGTAAATTGTACATTTGATTGTAATATTGAAGTAAATTATGGACCACAACATTCGCATAGATTGAAAAATGTGCTCTATTTAGAAGAATGCGATTATGTTTTACTTCAGTCTCAAGTTTATTATTTGAGACATATAATTTTAAAATAACTTAAAAACGTTCTTAAAAACTTAAGAAGATTTATTTAACTGTAGCATTTAAACGAATAGGTTAGTCCAAAAATTAAATTACTGAAAAGTTAAATGATTTATGTTCTTTTAAATCATGTACAAATTATAATTCTTAATAATTCATTTTAGTGATTTCATAACACGGTTTTGAACAAATTTAAATAAAATGAATAAATTAATGATAATGTTTTGAAATATAAATTTATGTTGCTATCAAGTTATTAAGAAACAGAAGGAGTTTTTGATAGAAATAAATATAAACTAGATATAAATATGGATGAAATTTTAATTTAAAGTCTTAAAAAAAATCCATATTTTTTTGAATTTAAAATTTTTTATGTTGACAGGGAAAAAAAATAAACTAAGCGAGGATGTTAAGGGAATAAATTTTCACTATACTAATAGTCATCTTTACGAATTTCTCCTCTTAAGTCTGTTTTTCAAACAATTTATACATATCAAGGATTATTAAAGTTACATCGAAGATCGCATAATCGACATTATATTCCGAGGTTATGGTAAAATTTTTTCAGCCTTCGTTATTCTCGTATTTTTTAAAAAATTCTAAATGTCTAATTCTACGCGAATTTCCTCTTGGGATTTTAATTGTTAGAATAGGTACAAAATTACTGGTGGATAATCTCGATACAAAATGCCAAGCAAATGTTGAAGGCAATGACCACACTCCCTCATTTTCTCTCTCTCACGCAGATTCATGTATCTGAGCACTAAATTTGAAAGTCTTTCATAATTCTATGAGTAAAAGAAGCTAAAACCATATGCCGTGAAAACCGTAAAACATGATTGCCACTCCATAAATTTTGTTACTGCCTTCTATGTTTAATTTTTGCAGTAATTAAAAAATATATATATAAATTTAAGCAAACATATACATGCTTATTAAAACTTTTCTTCAATCGTCCTTTCGTCCTGTAAAAAGCATAAATAAGTTTTCTCTTACGATTTATATCACGTACATATTATTTTCACATTTGATTATCAAATGTTAACATAAACAATTATTTCATATGCCTTCATATCAGATGTAATGAAGGCTTATTAAACTGGAGAGCGTATATTGACTATATGAAGAAATTAGAATGCCGACACATGTATCTATTTACAATTATAAGTTATGTTAATGAATTTATTTATTTTTATAACGATGTGTTCACATTTGCAATTATTAGTTCTGTTAACAAAATTATATTTTTTTATAATTTGGTTCAGTTAAAAATTCTTATTTATTGTAAGAGAAACACCTTTAAAAATTCAATTATTTATTTTATTACTTTTCTATATTATTACTTTTGTCTTAGAGAAATCATTATCAATGTGAAAATTAAAATTAAAATTGGTTATATTTTTTATGAATTATTTTTTAAGAGTTGTAAGGTTTTACTTAAAGTACATATGAGTTATCTAAAATACATATTCTTTCCTTTACTTGTATGTAAAATAATCATTACATTTCAATGTTGAAGAACTTAAAAATATATAAGTTTATTATAATAATATTTGCTTATATATACATTTAATTGAGTTAAATTTAAATGATTAGCTTTCTAATTTTAAATGTTTCAAAATTTTTCAAACAGTTCAAGATAATGATATAAATGAACTTATATATAACTTCCAATAGCTTTATGGTTAGAATTTAATAAATAACTTAATTAATATAACGCATTAGTTTCAAACTATTTAACGACCTCTTAAATTTAAATTAATTATTTGAGGCCACTAGTAAGCAATAGATTAAATAGATTTAAATTGCCCAAAAGTGTTAAAATGTTACAAGATGGAAATCAATCTTAATAAAATTAATCCAATAAGTTTCATAAATTTTTGAAAAAGGTATTTATCACTTTTAAATAATTTTGTTCTTAATATTGTTAAATATTATTTTATATTTCATTATTTTGAAACAATAATGTTCTTATTAGTTTTGAGTTAACTGTTTATTATGACATGAGTGCTCCTAAGCTCCAATTCTAATCAGATTAATAAAAAAATAAAATAAAAATGTCAATCAATTATTCATTGAGAACATTATAAACTTTTTGAAATAAATAAAAATAGAATATAAAATAAAATAAAAACTCATTCGCTTTTTGAATCTAAATTCCTCACTTTTAGTCAATTATTGGCGTGGGAAAATAAAAAAAAATTCTGGATATTACTGTTTCAGGATTACGTTTTTTATTTTATCAAAATTGTTAAGGTAGTACTTTTTTTAAACGATTGTATTAAAATTAATATTGAAATGGAAATTGAAATTCAAAATGTTTTACATGCCAACTGCAAGTTAGCAAGCTGTAATTCATTTAAAATTTATGTAATTTTTACTTAGATTTTTTAACAATTGTTGTGAGAATGTTTTGGTTGTAAATTGATAAAAAATATAATTAAAAAATGTAATATTGGGAAGGGATTTTCCCATTTTAAATGTGGTTTGCATTATATTATATGTTTTCAGATTTTGTGATAAAAATTAAAAATAATTGCCAAGAATGATTTGTTACATACGAAATTTATAATAGAAAATATACTGGGATCAAGATACTGCTATTACTAATGATTATAGAGAATTAGTTTATATGTTTGTTAGAGAAACCATCCGAGTCTATCTTTGTTGGTGGTAGATGAGATGTTATTATCGCGAGCTTGTGGCCGGAGATTTTGAGTTACAGATTTGAAACTTTGTGCCACTGAAGAACCGGAGTTTAGAGGGGATGATGTAGGGGTCAATATAAGTAATAAATATTTGATTTTTTTAAAAAAAATTGAAAATTTTAAAACAATATTTCAAACATTGCCACGTGAATTAAACTACTGTGGAATTGGAAATTCAATTAAAATGATTACAATCTCGTTAGTCACAACTCAAGACTTTATTCCATGAACTGAATATTTCTTCTGCTTATATACAGCTGTGGAAAGTTCCATAACTTTCCATAACTATAATTTAAGTTATAAATAAAATTACAATTATTAATAATAAAAGTACGAGAGAAAGAAATACTTACAATTAATAAAAATACGCACGAGATACAGAAATGAAAGTCAATACAAGGAAAACAAAAGTTATTCTTGGTAAATCGGCCGCAGTCGGGCTCGTAAGTCCGAGCAGTAGATCGTGTCCATGGCAATGTAAAAGTGAGCTATTTTTACAACAATATATTTTAGACCTAAGAAATTCCTCATATAGAAATCAAGCACAATTGCTTTATTTTGTGGTGTGAGAATTATTCCTGTATAACATGAAAAAAAATCAAGTCTATAAAATACTTGCATTTCATTTTGAAATTTTCATGAACTATGCAGTCAAGAAAATTTAAACATAGTTTTAAAAATAGATTTTTTTTATTTTCTTTACTTAAGGGGTAGGTTCATGAATTTCGGCCCCCAAACACATTTTTTACTTTTCCCATTTTAATAAAATATGCTTTTAATGGTGCAAAAATTATCATTCTACGTGCAGTAGAAGTACTTTTAATAATTTTTTGAAAATGTTTTACCACCTGTTAAACTCTACTGAATCCATTACTAAAATCAATTTTTCTCAAAACTAACATTTTTAACATATAAGGAACATTTGTTCCTAAACTATTACATTTAACAACTTATAACTTTGCATAATTAATAATTACACTCTAATACATACTTCAATCGAGGTGTTTTTCAAAAAAATATTCTGACTTAATTTATAGCATTAAACATCATAAAATTTAACTGTTTTTTTTTTTATAAAAAAAACAGGTTTGTGCAAAAAATATTTTTTTTTAAATAACTAGACATCCTATCCGTAAAATCTCTGATTAAAGTATGTATTATGGTTCAAAGAATATTCAGTAAAAAAATGGAGATTTTTATTCAACAGAATGTTTATAAATGTTCCCTAAAAATACCTATTTATAACATTACTGAGATACAGATCCCATTTCGTGAACCTACTCCATTAATGTACTTTGATGTAACTATAAATCCTTTGGCTAACTTTAAATCCTTAACTATGTACAATGTCAAAGATAAGGAAATATTTGCCGAGAGGTTTAAGTTCTAAAACATTCCTCAAATAAGAATATGAAGGTTAAAATTAATACATAATGAAAGCGCTGACCATACTTGTTCCAAAAATATTGTTAAAATATTCCAAAATGATTTATTTCCAGATATAAACTCATTTGCATAAGCTCATTTAGAATAAATTCTAGTTGAAACGTCACTAGCCTGTTAAATTACAACGAAGTTCTTCAAAAACTTATGAAAGATGTTGTTTGATCCGTACCGATAAGCATACAGTCCCTTTCAGATAAGTAAAGACGATTTAAAAATTGATTTTTTTAAATTTCCTTGACTTAAACAAACAGCTTCTTAAATATTTCAAACATTACACGCAGAACTGATTAGAATACTTCACTTCTCATTAAATGAGCATAGGAAAAAATTTAAAGAACAAATTTGTGCTTTTACGAGTTTATTTGTATTTACTGCAAGTTTTTTTAGGCCCTATCAAAAACAGAACCCTTTCAAGACTTAAGAACGTGATCAAATGATCATCTATCATTTGATACATAAAAAATAAAAACATGCTTTTAGCACCCATTGTTTGTATTCCGTTCAGTGAAAATATATTATTCTCAAAAGTACCACGCCTTTGCTTAATTTCAAGTGTTATATTCTGTACAAATTTAAAACGCTTCACATAAATAGAAAGAATATTCTTCTCCACTATTGTCATTGTACTTTGAATATAAATTTTACGAAGTATTTTACATAAAATAATGATAAATTTTATTTTTATGTAGAAAAACATATGTGAGCTGACCTCGTCGTAAATATATACATCTTGTCATAGTTAGATTCTCGCTATATTTAGACTCAATGATTACTCTTGTCTTATGAATAGTACCAGGGCAAATTTTTCACTTATCATATATATTCTCTCTGGTGTTCTATAATCATAACTTTTCCAAAGTAGTACTGTAATAAATTTTCTTATTCTAAGGTCCGAATTATTTAATTCGCAACAGATCTTGCAAAACCTTTTTCCATCTTTTTATTAGAAAATCAAACCACGTAACATTACTAGCAACAATATAAAATAATACGATAATATGACATATAAGTAATCGATTCAATAAAAATAAATCGGTACAAAAGTTATCGTTGCCACAGTTACAAGCGAAATAATAAATTACTTCTTTAAAACTCTTTGAATTTCCTCGTCGGATATGGAAGATACGCTTAAAATTCCCTTTCATGAGGATTGCCAAAATTTTGGGGCATGGAGTTGTCAGAAAAGTACGGTTATTACATTTTCTTTCCTTAGGTAGTAAAAAAGAAAAAAAAATGCTTATTTTTCAATCGGTTCAATCAAATGTCATTTAGTAGTTACGGTAAGATTAAATATTATCAGTTATGATTCATGTAAGAAAGAATTTTGAAAAAAGTATAGTGTGAAATACTCAAGTTATAATTTCTAAAATTTGCAGTTTTACATTTTTCCTTTCTAAATTTTTCTTAAATCTGCATTTCCCCCCCCAAATTTAACTTGATTTTACTATTTTTATAAATCAATAAATTCTTTATCAAGAGTAATTTTTAATTAAATGATGCGTATCAGAAACAGTAATATTGTTACATACAGCAAAGAAAGCAATCTTGATTTACAATAAATTTTATGCATTGGATGCATTATTATCAGCTGTTACTTCAAAGAAAAATCTTAATTGACCCAAATGGCACAATATATCATCATAATTAATGTAAGAAAACTTTACTTTCCCCTTATTTCATAAAATTGATATTCCCCAGGAATATTAATAACTATCTCTTAATATTAAAAATTTAAAAGACAATAAATATTAATCAAGTGTAAATAAGATAGCTGATCAGATTATCATGACTGTTATATTTCATCTTAACTATTATATATCTTTCATAACTGTTTCTCTTTTTAGTTTTAATTATTCACATATAACACTTATAATAAATAATATAAAAACAATATTCTAATTATGAATGAGAATATTTGAAATTTATTGAAAATAAGTAGTCTTACCTTAAATCAAACAATTGACTTTCCCTCTTAAACTAACATGGGGTAACGCTATTTAAAGTTTTACTTAAAGTTCAACTCTGTCACTCCTTACAGTGGAAACAGATTATGCAGATGTAAAAGGGAGTGACAAAGAGAGATGTGAATGGAAATGGATAGCTGTTGTTTAGTTGAGAAGTTAGCGATTAGAAATGCGGAAATTTTCACTTTTAGAATTAGATTCACCAGCTAGTTAGTACTTCGTTGCCTAAGCTTAGGCATTTATTGGCTTTGGCAGTGAATCCCATTTTGGAGAGTTTTGGATAATTCCTATTGAACATTGGATCCAAGACCTCAACAGGGAGCTTTTGTTATTTTGTGCAAGCTACATTTCTGAGTGTCAGCAAGCCTTTGAAATAAGTAATAAAAATTTACTTAATATTATATTAATTTCTGTCGTAAATCTTGAGAATAAAGTCAGTTACTCTAATAAATTAATTAACTTGATCATTTGTTTTAGTAAACTTTTCCTGGCGTTTTATGTCATGAGTACCACTCCTATTTTAAGATCGGGTGCGAGTCATAATCTCTTGAATAAGAAATTCTTGGAGTTTGATAGTCAGGCATTGGAAGGAGTTGTTACAGTCTTTAATCACGCAACTAATACCGTATAGTATTAGCAAATAACTCATAAAGATTAAAAATTTTGGTGAAAAATTTCAGTATATGATTGAAACTGTAGTATGCAATTACTTTTGCATTTTACCTAATACTTGTTCTTTTATTTTTTTTTAAAAAAAAACCAGCCTTTAGAATATACAGGGTGTCCAGCCTTAATGTGACCCAATAGCTAATTCCCGAACCGTTCGGTTTAGACATGCCCTTACAATTTGAAAAATGTTTTAAAACAGGTAAAGAACGTTTTTACGTGCTTTTCGAACCAAAAAAACCCATTTACAAAAAAATTACAAAAATTAATTTTTATACGGTCCCCAGATCCTATCAAAGTTCATTGAATGAAACTTAGGAGACCTAGAAACTGGAATACATTAAGAGGAAATAATAAAAATGTTTGGAATATTTCATATTTCACACAAATAATGATAATAATGAGATTCAATTCAAATTTTTGTTATGGTATTCATGAAAAAAACTGTCCCAATTGAGAATCAACCTAAAAATAACAGCATTGGTCTGTGATCAATAAAGAGTCTGATCAAGCAATAGTTACGCACAAGCCATCTATCATTCAATATTATGATATAATAAAAGACTCGGATACAAATTTCCAAGACTTCCCCATCATACCCAAGCGGTGGAAGACTGCGTAAAACTAAAGATAGAAGCATTTAAGCATTTCGGAAAGTGTGTGGCACTGTAGCAAGAAATATGATCAGAAATACTTTTTTTTTATCCAGATTAATTTCTGTATTATCTAAGAAATCTGACATTGCGTGCAATATTTGAATGTAAGATATTGGGTAACTGTACAAAGTATGCTTAATATAGGTGCACATATATCGTTATAATATTCAATGTATAAAATTTACCATTTATTGTTTCCTTTATTAAAATTAAAAAAAATACAGTCGATTAAAAGTTGAAATCTTGTTAAATTTACAAAATAAAAAAGAGTGTCATTTGAGCGTTTTGAATGGATAATACATAATCTTAATTTATAGTCTGGTATAATTTAACAATCCCATTTAGAAAAATAGCATAAATAAATTGATAAAAAGTAGCTAGATTTTCCATTTTTCAAACTTTTTGGTGTGATGCACAAGCAGAAGATATATTTAAGTTCAAATTAAATTTTTAAAAATTATTTAGAGAAAAGACAACTTTTCTAGGGCAGAATGATTGAAGAAAAAAAGAGTCAATCTAATATACATGTGTGTGTGTGTGTATAGAGATATTTCCATAACTCAACACAAATTTTTGTTACAAAATGTCCTTGAAATTTAATTTTTTAGTATGTCAAGGATATTATCAGCAAATAAAATTATGGAAAATAATTCATAACACATTCATTATAAGTTCAACAAAAAATATGGACAGATAATTTGCCATTGAGGGCTATTTTTAATGATTTAAAAATGGACCGGCACTTGTGATAACAACAATTTTAGTAAAACGTGCTCTTTGTTAGATCTAACGTCATTGTGTGTGTGACCTTAAAACCTTAAAAAAATACCTGTTCTGACATTTATTTTTATATATTAATATAGATTCTGATTAAATATATCTTTTCCTACGATACTCATGTTCCAGTGTTTTCTGTAAAGTTCTATAAATTATTTATATGCGATAATGAAGAAAGGAATAATTATGTATTTCTTCATTCTTTCTTCTTATGTATTTCTGCGTAACACTTCTTAACGTTTTATAAAAAAAAATGAAATTTGTGGAAAGAATGCTTCTCTCTCTCTCTAAATTATTTTAAAACATATCTTTTATCGAAACTCATGATTACTTTTAAATTTTCTTTATCATAAATAACTATCATTTTCATGTCTCAAATGTATGCTCAAGATATAACCTGAAATTTCACTCTTATTGAAAAAATGTTAAGATTTTTTTTGCAAAATAACATTAAATACACCACCCCTAGAAGAATAAATTAAAGACAAATGCCGTCCTTAGAATCAACACAGAAAAGGGGAAATTCATTTCCAGAGATGATTGATCATCCTATGTACATGAAGGGAATAATCAGTACAACAACCAAAACACGCATAAATAGTGACAAAATGAAAAGAAGGATGCTTAAAAGAGTTACTTAACGCAGTGTCAGGAAGAAACCTCCTTTGGTGTGTAAACATTTTTTACGCTTGGGTGATACCAAGACATGATGTATGATGAGTGACTCTTCTCAAGCCGTTGCTTATTGCATTATAGAAAAAGATGCGATGCAATTCACTTGGGATGGGTTATTTAAAGCAAGGAGAAAAACTCATGTCATGTATTCCATTTGTCACCTCTATGAATTTTATAAAACATACTGTCATGTTCTCAACAATAACTTAAATTGGATTAGCAGTATTACTTTTTAGAGATTTAAGCAGAATTTTGAAAAAAAGTTCTGAGAAAATTTAAGTACAGATTTATGTTTGATATTACTTTTTTAAGAAACGCATTCTATTTTAGCTCTATTTATAAACTATGAAGAAGTTTCTTGACTTTTAAAATATTGTAATAATTATTCTGGGGAGAGAGAGAGAGAGAGATGCAAAGAAATTATTTTTCTACTTTAATGGGCGGTCGTTGAGCCTCAGTGAAATAAAATTATTTTGTATATTAGGACAATGAATTATGTGAATTATAGTCATATAAAAATGCTAAATCTGCCAAATCATTCTAAAAATTGTTTAGGTAGTAAGTTAATTTAAGATTTACGTGCAAAGTGTACCATGTTCGTTATATCTTATGTGAGAGTTTATATTACTGAAGAATGCAACTCGTAAAGAGTAATGTTTATTTTCTTACGAATAGGACTTTAATAGGACGGCATATTACTTTACAAAATTTAATCAGTTTTCTTATAATTATGCAACATTTTAAATAAACGGTTGCATGCTTAATTTTATTATATTTATTTGATGCAAACGACATTTTTCACTAATCGTTACTAAATATTATGTAATTTCAACAATAATTTGTTCTACAAAAGACAAAATTTAATACTCGCAACAGAACACACACACACACACACACACACACACACACACACACACACACACACACACACACACACACACACACACACACACACACACACACACACACACACACACACCACACACACACACACACACACACACACACGCACGCACACACACACACACACACACACACAATGACATCATCATTAACTTACTAGTAACCTTATAATATTTTTTCTTTCTGTTGCGAAGATTTTACTAGGAAAACAACGAAGGTGTACGGTAAACATATTTTTATTTCATTTATGTTACGAATTTTTAAAACTGAGACCTTTGCAAAAATGTGCTAAATGTCAAAGCAGTGAAATTTATTCAGAAACTTTCCTCTTTCATTTGGAATGGGTGAATGTATTTTATTTATGACATTATTGCGTGATAGCTTGAATTTGTCTCAGTGAGGGAGTTTACTACATATGCTGAGAAAATGGGGTAATAATCTAATTATTTAGTTCTTCCTTCCTCATACTTGAGGAATGACACTGCAAGTTCATAATTCTGATTATAAGAACAATTTTTGCTTCTTTTTTTTGAATATTTCAAAACTATGAATCTTTTATATATTATTTTTAGTGATGCTGTGATTTTTCATTTCTATATCTTACTTCTTATTCTCAAATGAGTATAAGAACTTTTTATTGATGAAATTTTTGAAGTATTATAAAAAATTTCATGGATATTTTAAATAAATTAGATTACTTTCATGAATTTTTAAATTTTTTTCAAAAACAAATTTGAGGCTGTGACATTTATTCAGAAACATTTTTTCATACAGTTTTAAAGGAATAAATTGTCAGAGATATGAACCAATGAAATTTTCTGATTTAAAATATATTCTCCATTATGGTTATTACCAATATCTATTTGTGAATGGGATAAAACATACAGTAATATAACAAAAAATATAAATAAGTTTTTCTTTAAGAAGTATTCATTTGAAATTGCGATTCTAACTTTTAAAGAGTTGAATTGAGGTCTTAGAAGTAGCATGCTCACCTCGTAAGGTCAAGATAGCGAGTGTGGTCCCGATTGGTGTCGATAGATTTATGAATGCGAAAATCGTACACATGAATGTCACATGTTTATGTGGGATGTAAAAAATGGCTCCGGCTCATGTAATTTGGCTCTGGTACTCTCAGTAAAATTAAATCACAGCTATATTTGTCTTCTAATAAGAGTTTAAATTGTAAAAGAGTTAAAATGTGTTCAATACAGTCGTAATTTTTAAGATCATTTGAAGGATTTCTTATTTATACGGGTGTGCATTATTCAATTTAATGCATACGTTACAATTGTAGATATTTACATAGTGTGCCCGCAAAAGTCCGTTGTCACCCCAATAATTTATGAGCTACAAGAGCTAAGAGCAGGGGTGGGGGTTTCTGCTTCTTACACCGCTTCTTGGTGGATAAATTTGGAGCAACCCTTCTTATCTCAAAACTGGTATGAGATACAGGAATTACAAAGTTGTTCAGCAATATATATTTAGTAGAAAAAGACACTTTCTTTAAAGTAAAGTTAAAAACAAAAGTCGTAAAATGCATTTTTATTTGGTTCGTAACTCCCAAAATTTTAACGAGATAAAGTAGAAGAAAAGAGAGAATGCTACTTTGTAAGTTTCTTGATCCCTAATATCATGTAGACGAATGAGGAATGCTTTGTGCGTAATACTACGCACAATAAGCAGAACATATATTTCTGGTCTATAATCTTAGATGTGCTGCCGAAATTCGACGTGAAGTTTTCTGATCGATAAATGACTGGTGAGGAATATTTAAAAACAGACTGATTGGCCCGGTGTTTTATGAGGGCATGTTAACGTATCCAGATATTCGTCATTACTGAATAACCAGTGCTGATCCTAGCAGGTGTGCAGCTCGTGCACTGCACGAGGGCGGCCATAACAAGGGGCGGCCGCATATAGTTCTACCAATCAAGCAAAATTTTGTACAATTTCTAAAAATAAAACTTATAATACATCGAATAAAAATGCTGAATTTTAAATAGTTATAGAAAAATCAAAATAAGTTTCGATTTCCCGATAGCATAGAATAGCTTAATAAAAACAGAATTTTATTGCACAGTTTGTTGGTTCACAAACATTGTCTATTAATGTCTACTTTTAACGTACAATCCTTCATTTGATAGCAAAGATTGTGACATAGCTGGCTATACTACAATAGAAAAGTTTTTTTTTTTGCTTATCAGCGATACTGGCAATTCACTGAGTATTACTATTTAACAAAGGAGTCTCAAAATTGATTTTTGCGCAAGCTGCTTTACGAAAATATCTAATACGGTGAATATTACCCAAGACTAGGAGCGCTTAAATTCAACGTGCATTTGGGGAAATTAAAAGTTTTCAAATTAATAAAAGCCTTACAATTTAGAAAACAAAATAGAGGAAAGAAGTGATTTTTTTACTTATGGTCTTACAACTCTCATTAACAGCGCCTATTTTCCTTTTTGGTAAAAATGTTATACTTCCATTAAAAGGTAGTTTCTTGTAATTATATTTGGTATAAAAATATTTGAGAAAAAATCTTGCAGCTCATTTTGATTAAATAATTTTCATTACAAAGCCTGTTTGAAAAACACTTCAATATTCACATAGTGTTATACTTTTCGATATGCACGCGGCTCCTTCGTACAGTTATTATACCTCTCTAGGGGGGCGCGACGCACAGTTTGAGAAACGTGACATTTATAACATTAATTTACGCAGTGGTTGTCATTTTAACCCTTGTATTATATTTAGTAACAAGAGTATGTGTGTGAGTGTTTTTTTAACACAAATGTGGAAATTTAGGTCCATTGAAGCTGCCTACAGTCACATTTTACATTCTGCATTAATTAGTTTTTCATTTTAATTTTGTTGCCCCATACGTCGAGAGAAATGTTTATAACATAAATACGTTGCTCAAAAGGACATTTAAATGTTTTAAACTGTGTGTGAAACATCTATGTATTCTGTAAATTTCGCAGCTGTTCCGGTTTAAATGTAAGTTTCAACGTTGAATCAGTTGATTTGTCAATAAGTTGTTCCCTCCCCTTCATTGGCAAGCCTTCTGATTTACGCATTCTAGCTTAGTTTCTCTTCTGAGAAACATTATTTTACAGGTGTTAGGTGTGCAAAACATAGCAGAGTATAAAATAATTTTGTGGAACCCTTGATCACGCGCACAAAAGCAACACAAGGCTTATATATATAATCTAGGTAGTACATGCGCAGAAAAAATGTTTTAACATTTTTTTTATTATATTATAATAAAAACTGCAGGAAATTACTGAAAAAAAGGCTGTTCGGCGCCGAATTTATGTTTTAAATTTCCTCATGGGACCCTCTTTGAGAAACACGATTTTATGTATTCTAGTGAGGTAATCTATTCTACATTCATGTTTACTTTTTCTTTTCGAATTTTTATTTAGACTTATGAAGCCCCTGGATATGCTTGGTGGAACACAGTTTGAAGACTGAAGGTAGAGGTCGTTTGCGTTGTGAGGACGCGCTGGAGGGTGAGTGTGGGAAATGAGCCATGGAAGGACAATCACCAATGTTTTGAGAAACAGAGGAAACAAAGGGGTTTTGCCCCTTTCTTTTTATAGAAGCAAATGATAGTGCAGTTGTGTACACACTATAGATCTTATAAACAACCTGTGAGGGTTGTTGGACCCAGTGCTTTAAAAAAAGACTTTTAAAACACTGGTACCTAAACATTCGCATACATCAGCGCATTTTTCCCACGATCACCTTACGAAGACAATATGCATTAACTCCTAATTTGAAAAAATCTGTGAAAAAATTTGCATCTCGTGGCTGTCTTTTGTTCGAAACAGTTGAGCAGTCAGGAGTTTGTAGTCAAAACAAACATTTCTCAGACTAACGTTGCCCCGTCGAGCCATGACTATTCTGCACAGGCAGTAATTCCACAACATTTTGTTTTAAAAATAATGAAAAACAAATGATGATTTGTTTTCCAAAAAAGTTTCATATAAGCTAGGTCCCCTATGTGAAACAAAGCATTTTAATAGAAAAAGGTCATAAATTTATATTTAATTCCTTAGTTCAGGGCTCGCAAACTTTCAATATTTGCGACCCAGTCTTCAGTCATAATTTTCATCGCACCCCCTCCCTCGAAACAATAACAATGTTTTGAATTAAATAATACTATACTTCGACGCTAAAGCCACAATACGACTTTAACCTCTTAAGTGCCACCGACATATACAGTGGACCACAAAAGTGTTCATACACTTACAATTTTCGGATAAAATTTAATGTTTTCGACTAATAAAAATTAATATACAGTAGAACGTCGATAATCTACATCAGTTGGGACCGGACACCGTTCGGATACACGATTGTTCGGATAACCGAAAAACGAATGCTATCCATGCAGTATATGAAACCGGACACAATGCGAATATTGAAAATCATCACGTGCGAGAAACGTGCTTGAAGAAAAAGCAAAATAGGAGCAAAATGTCGCAATTTTACCTTTATTGTGGAAAATAATCACTTATTTTTCGCTGTATAATTGTACACTTTCGTTTTTCGCTTCAAAATCGCTTGAGCAACAGTAGTTGAGCCGGACAGCACTCTGATTGTTGTTCGTACCACTCCATACTGTCCCTAACGCAGGAACCGCGTCAGTATTTGATGGACCCTTGCTACTTTCGTCGTTGTTGTTGTCCTCGTCTTCATCCGTTTCATCGTCGATAGGGTCGAATTCTTCTTGCACGGAAGTCACAATCTCGTCATCATTTAGCATTTGAAACCCACAGTCTTCTGCATTCCATGCCCTCCAGGTTTCTACATCGACAACACTCAACTAAAGAGCAAGTATACACCCCTCACTTGGAAACAAACTGACCTAATATTCCGCACAGAAGCTTACCAAATCACACAACTGAAATTCCACAAATATCCCTCATCTTGGGGTTTCCCTTCACTTTTGGCCTCACGTGAAACTATTGTTGAGCATTGCACTGTCTGAAACCGTATCCGGACTTTAGTCCGGATAAACGACGTTCTACTGTATTGGAATTGTAATTTTTTATGATTACTGCAATTGTTCTTAATGGAATGACATAATCAATTTTTTAAAAAATAGTATAACTATTATTTTTAAAAATTAATAATCAAAAAGCTACTGAAAAGTTATACCACAAAAATCTTCGTACACTTAACAAATATCTCAGTACAGCTTTAAATATTGTATTTTTTTCTTAATTTAGTGCTTAGTAGGATATCTTTTAGTATCTTCAACAACTATTAAAAGTCTTGGTATAGATTTAATCAGTTTTTTATAATTTCTGCATCGATTTTCCTCCATGCTTCTGTGATTATTGTTTTTATTTCCCATTATGTGTTTATTTGTCATGTTTTCCTTTTTAAAATCAAATTCTCACCAAATATGTTCTACTGGGCTAAATAAGCTGATTGAGGAGGTGTTTTCAGAATTTTGGGACAGTTAAAATTACACCAGAGGCGTACATTGATAGCAGTGCACTTGGAGTCATTATCCTGTTAAAAAATGAAGCCGTCTTCAATATCCAAATTACGGGCGGATAATTTAAAATTTATTTTGAAAATATTTAATTAGAGCTCATGATTCACAATACTGTCAAAAAGTACCAAATAACCTAATTTTGAGGTCGATTTACACCCCCACGCAAGAACACATTTTTTTTTATTGAAATATATTTTCTGAGTAAATACAGTTATTTTGCATTTCTAATTACAAAATATTTATTTTTATTTCAAAAATTGTCTTTTTTGTTTTTTTTATTGTTTAATTAAAGTATATTGTCACTATTATGACATATAGTTGGTCAATAAAAAAAGGTTCTGCAATTGGAATTGTATTTACATTTTATTAATGTTTTACTTTAATGAAAATAGACGAGTTTATAATGACAACGTTCAGTATTAACCAAAATATGAAAAGTTCTCCAGAGGGGCGTCAAATTAGGACTTTGCACGCTGGCGGCCGACACCCTAGGACCGGCCTGCGAATAACGATGCACTATCCCCCTTTTTTGAGAATTTGTCGTTGAGTGACCACCGGAATGCGCCGTTCCAACACGACCGCGCCCCTCCCACACAAAGTGTCACATGTCACGTAGAATATTCGAGACATTTTTCAGTAACAAGTCATCGGGTATGTTAGTTGCGTTGAATGGCTTGCGTGGACAGCTGACCTGAACCCATTGGACTTTTCCTGTGGGTATACATCAAACCAAGAGTGTATGCAATCTCTCCATCAACACTGCAAGAACTACGAAACCGTCTTCTGGATGTTTGTGCCAGCATGTCATGTGCCATGTTGAAGAAAGTGAAGCGGGAAATGCATACCTGCATCCAGATGTGCATTGATGCTAAAAAATAGCAATTTGGGCATCACAGATAGATGCACCTCATTTCCGGACAGTGCAATTTTGTACAACGCGATCAAACACATGCGTTCCTTGAACTTTTAATTTATATATTTTTTGTGCGCAAGATGTTTTTTTTTAAATAAATCGACGATGCGGAACAACATTGTGCATGACTTTTTTCACTCTTATTTCATACTATTTTAGAGATAAGAATGGTAACTAAATTTATCCAACAGATGGTGCTGTAAGCAGTTTTTGTTTGGCACATGTTAACATCACTATACTTAGACCGGACTCTTTTTACTATAGCTCTAGCCGTTCATAAATGAAGGGAAGAAAATGGACTTAAGCGGGCACACCTATTAATTTAACACAATAAATAATTTTATCTACTAATTAAAATTTTTCAATATTTTGAGGATTTAATAATGGAATAAGGAAATATTCTTCAAGATTCCGAGAAGCAACACGTGAAAAGAATCAAATCAAATAAATTATTCAATGCATCATCTTTTGATATCAGTTAATATGTTGCACTTTAATGAAAAAAAAAGAATAAACTTATAAGTAAATACTAAGCTTATCACAAAACATATATAATTCTTTTTCTTTTTTAATAATTTAAAATAAATAATTTACGAGAAATTTCTTTAAAAGTTTTTGTAAAAAATTACGTAAATTAAAAATAAATTTTTAAGATAGCTTACTTTTAAATTCCATGTATTAAATTCTTACTTTTTAAAGATATTTCTTAAATACTTAAACTAACAAGGAAAATAAATGTGTTTAAATGAATAATTTATCGAAGTTATGCGTAATTCTAATAAATATATCGAATAATTTGGAATTTATCAAAATATGGAAGAATTAACTAAATTTTGAGCATTTTCTATTGTTTTGATGGCTATCGCACATACTATGTGAACAAATTTAATTTTTCTTAAAATTAAATAATAATAATATTAAATAGATGCATTACACAGTTCAAATAAAGTCACTTTTTTGAATTATAAAAATATTTTTTTCCAATTCAACTAATTTGTGATATTTGCAGAGACATTAGCATCAAGTTAAATAAGAAGAAATTCATAAAACTCGCTGGAGAATGTTCAACTCATTTCAACAACCTGCTTAGCATTCCATTAACCATACTTAAAACAAAATTTTATAAAAAATCAGATAGTAATTTTTCTTGAAGTTGGACTATTTATTTCAAAATCTCCATTGCATAAAAAAAATCTATAACTATGAAGAGTTTTAATGTTCTTTAGAATATTAAAACTCTTCATATCGTGTATCTCTGTTTAGAGTTACATGATAAAAACAGAGCATGTTGAATAAATTAAAATTTTCGATTCCAGAATCAATTAGCTTTATTTGGTTAGAATTCTTATAATTATATTTAAATCTCCACAAATGTATTTTTTTAGAAAAATTAACTTTCCCTCTCAAACCCACTTTGAAGAAAAAGAAATATACATAAGATATTACCCCCAATACTGCGGTAGGCTGAGTGTTTATGGTCGTTTACTCAAAATCCTTGTGTCAGTTAAGACCCACTATGTAGACAGTTTGATACACGTTAAATCTGTCTAGTATACTTGAATTGGGGTAGTGTTAAAGCTTGGAAAAAGAAATGCTACTGAAATGCTGTCCTTGTCACTTAACAGTAGTTTACAATAACAAGGTTCATCACCAATAGCCTTCGTGTTGTTTCTGAGTACTATATTACTAAACAATCAATCAACCCCGACTCCACTAAGGATTGTAGGCGATGAAAATGAAACAATTCCGAGTTAGTTAATAAAATGAAAGGATTTACAATTTTTTTTTACTAGTTTAAACGAAATAAACTAAAATTTTTTTCAAAACTGATTAATACTTAGTCACTCTCTTCTCCAATACGTTTTATTTACATGATAATGTTGAAAACACAAAAACTATTCTTATCAATTGAATTTACTTATTGTATTAATGTCGACAAAAGCTGTTTTAACCAATTATCAGATATTTCCAAACAAAAATGTTCTTTTAAATAATTTTAATATTAAAGCTTATATTGACTTATTAAGGAAAGTAATATTTCTTTAAGTACAAAGCAGTTACATTTTCTAAAATGAATCAGATTTCATTATCAGTTCTAAAAGCAACAGAAATTGTAAAACGATAGATTAGTCAGAGTTGTTTTATATTTAAATAACACTCTTTAATGCACCGGTTAATAAGTTTCTTTCTATTAATGCAAAGCAGCAGTTCTTGTAGCATTTTAACTTTTATTGATTTTATATGTTTCTTTGATTTATAATATTTCTCATATTTCAGCTTACAAAAATTAGATTAAAAACCTTATTTATGTTATATTTTCATTAAAAATTAAAATTTTATTAAATTTAATAATTATTTTTAAATTTCAAAAGTATTTTTAATTAAATACTAAAATAGCAATACACACATTTTTTTTTGTTATTTTGATGGCATTAACATAATAATGTACTTGCAGTTTCGTGAAAGCAAAATAAAGCTACTCTAAATAATAATTTAAGTTAAAAAGTTTTAAAAATATTTCAGTATGAAAAAATTCTTCCTCAAAATTTATCTAATTATATTTAACTAATTTAAATTAACTAACTTAAACTTAATGCTTACCACTTAAATGTAAGATAATGTAAAATATTATAAATATATATTGACCTTATGCTTGAAACTTATATTTTATATACTTATACATGATATATTTCATGCGTTACTTTTGTTAGCTTTTACAATAGAATTTCGGATAAATTGTAAAAAGTATGTTGACGACAGAATGTAATGAAACTTAAAAATACAATATTTTAAAATAGTTAAATTTGTGTATTGTGTAAAACTAACAATTATAGGAATTTCATATAAATTTCTCGATAACATACTACATTTAATTAACACTTCAACATCATATTGAGAATTTAAATTCATTAAACAATATTAAATTTTAAGGGAGCTTGATTAAATTGTATAATAATACTGAATAATTTAGTATTTGATGAAAGTGATAGAATTTTACGAAATTAAAGTCCCTCACCACAGTTCACTTTACTTATACATTATATATATTAATGAATATATATTATATATATTAAGCTTATTATATATTCATAATTAGCTTATATGCATATATTTCATTTGTTGCTGAAAGTTACCATAATAATTACCAAAAGAGAAAATATTGTATGAGCATGAGATCTTATACCTATATCATTTTAAAATGATTTATAGAAAGTTTTTAAGTTAATATAAATTTATTATAAACTGAAAAAACGATTCTAAGAGTTCAGAAAATATTTGAAACGTCCTTTGGTATACATTAAGCAATATTAGTGTTACTTTTTTGGACATTGCCACACGATGTAGATTAATTTTATTTGTAGCATATATACATTTCAAGAATTTTTTCACTTGAGGAATCAAGAGTCAAATATGAGTCAAGAACTTTAACTGGTTTTTCACAATTTTTTTTGTTTGTTGCTTAACTTTTGGAAACCTGGTATAATCAATAATCGAGTACCATTTTTATAAGGCATCTGCATTTTTTCAAGAGTACCATTCCATTTGAAAAAGACACCAAAAATATCTAAGGTAGGTAACCTTAGAGATTCTCATTACTTATGAAGCAAAATGTGATGGAAAACGTTTTGCTTTAGATTTTTGTTCATCTTTTTCTATCTCTTCTTTTCTGAATTCACAAGGAAAGAAAAAAAAATACTATTTCACTTTAATATTTTTTCGAGCAAAGAATACATTGCTAAGGTAACTGAAAATATTAAAAAAAAGAATTATTCTCCCTTTTTTACTATTTTTTCAAGTCATTTAGCATTATGAAGAATAATTCTTTGAGGACATCTTAAAAAGTGTTTGTATAAAGTGTTACGATATGTTGATTTTGAATTAACTTAGTTAGAGAGCTAAAAAGAGATTTTCAGGGATGCATTGACTAAGTCTTGGTCAGGTGAAAAGGAAACACTTTTTTTTTGGTTTCTTGCTAACAATTATTTTTCTCACATCATTCATTTTATAGCTTTTAAGACTGTTTCTTTTAAAGTATGCAGTCTTATTAAAAATTCAAGGGTGGATCAGTAAAAAAGGATCAGTTTTGCCATTCGAGCATCTCTTGTTCTTAACTGATTCTTGACTCTACCATAAGCTGCCATGAAAATGGAAAAAAATAATAAAAGTTAACAAGTTTAAACCAGTTTATAAAGAGTAATTAAGCATATAATTTTAAAATGATTCAGGAATTTTTCATTAAAAAAAAAGTAAATTATGCTGTACCACTTCCTAAATTGATATTTCTGTCATCACAATTGTCAATGTGGCCTATCACTTGACTACATGAATATTCCAAAACCTTACATATAATAAAACTTTGTTGAATCTTATGTGTAATATTATAAAAATGTATTATAGGCAGTAGTTAAAGGGGAAAAAATTTGGTGGAGCTTAGAGGGAATCATGTTATTAAGTTATATAGTTCACTCACTGAATCACGCAGAGTGTTGTTATCTTCTGTTTTATATGACCCGTAAGTTTAACAAAAAATAATAAACGTTTTACTGATACAATAGCTTCAAGTCTCTACTTATCCTTCAGTTAAACAGGTCTGCAATATTTGTTTATACACCACGATTTAAAAGATGTAAGCTAAAATCTTTTTAAATTTTCAATACAAAACATTTAAAAAGGGGCTATAAATCCAGAAAAATGTTTGGCCGTATAAAACAATTTCTATCATAAAAGGATTGGGAATGTTTTTCACTATAAAACAGTTAATCTACTTCAAGAAACAATTTTTTCACCAAAAAAAAGAGGCATTGTTTTTATGGCATCTGATTTCCATCTTAAAAATATTCGAAATGGTGAATTTCCCCCAGAATGGTGAATTGTGTTCAGAAGTTTCAATGTTATTGGGGCTTAAAATGAGTTTCAAACATTCGACGATAAACATTTTCTATTCAGCCCATTTCAAGGCTTTATATCTTTAAATAACAGATATTTTCTTTCCTAGTTCTAGGAAAGGGATAAAACAATAAAAATATGAATCATTAAATACAGAAAAAAAATCCAGTAATATGTATCTGATCTGAAGTGTTAAATATTTGGATTCTTCATGATAGAAAGCTTTGCATTCAAAATTTAAGCAAATTGATTCAGTGATTGAAATTTTCGAAAAAGAATTTACAATTCTCGTTTTTTTTTATTTTACTGAAAAGAATAATATTTTGCAGTCATTTACTAATAAACCAATATTCATGTGGTATTAAAAACGCATGAAATATTTTGAATCGCTTGCACAAAATGGTCTAGTAAACTGCCAGATAAAGATTCTGTTCACTAATTCTGTAAATAATTAGATTATAATGAATATTTAATCATAAATTATTTATGCTATTTAGACCAAGATCCAGTAAGGGAAATCTGATTTAATAATAATAAATTTACTACCTTGAAATTTTTTTTAATTAATCAATAAGCATCGTAATTTAGTTACATTTGATACAATGATAATGACACCAACTTTGTCCCACTGAAATGAAAATTGTGTGATGGAGGATAAACTATTTGTGTCGACTGTATTTGCTTGGAAATTGTAAGCCTTTATTTATAAATACACTGAGACAAACTTCATATAAAATTTAAAATACTGTAATATAAGTACAATTGTAAGAATACTTAAATAAATTCGATTCACAAGTATATTGCATTAAACATTTTAATGATCTTTAAACGTATATAATATCCAACTTACGAATTCTGCTGCTGATATTTTTTGATAAAACAAAAGAAGACATGAGAAAATTTAGACTAGAAAAACAATTTTCTTTTTCTTAATTATGTATTCATATTGTATATACAGTATGTACATGCAATAATTGGAAAATAGATTACATTGAAAATATGTTTGAAATAACATTAGCTTCTTAACTGCTATTGTCGTACTTATCCGTCTCGCTCAACCAGTACGTAAAGTGCTCCGGATATACACCGGTGTCCAAAAGTTAAGCATAAACCGTAAAATGCGAAAAACATGGAGTAAATATTCGTAAAATTATTCCAAATTTCTTGCGGATATCATTTGGGTGAAGAAGAAACAATGTGTTTATGCAAAACTTTTCAGTCGACTACGTCTTGCGCGAAACACCGGCGCATGTCGGAACGCGGAGAAATCGATTCACGCAGCATAGGCAGTTCAGACAAGTTTCGTCCAACTGCTGAGCGAAGGAACGTTGTTAAACATCAAACAAGGTGAATGATGGCACAAAGACGCCAATTGGACATGTTTACGACAGGAAGAATCGTTGGAATGCTGGAATCCTCACGATAACAAACCGAAGTGTCTCGAATTCTGAATGTGGACCAGTCTGTGATCTCAAGACTGTGGCAGAGGTTTCAAAGAACGGAAGATGTTACCCGACAATCAGTATCAGGTCGACCAAAAGTCACAACCCCTCGCCAAGACCATTATCTGGTAATAAGTGAGCTACGTCAGAGGGGCAATACGGCCAGAGCACTGGGTTCGGCGCTCACAGTCGCAGCAGGAATACGAATTTCGAGACAAACTGTTTACAGGAGACTCAATCATGCTGGCCTGTATGCCAGAAGACCAGCAGTTTGCATTCCCCTCACGTCTGCTCATAAACGCGCTCGTTTGAACTGGAGTTTAAAATATCAACATTGGAGTGTGGGAGAGTGGGCCAATGTGATGTTCAGTGACGAGTCCCGGTTTAGTCTGAGTAGTGATTCTCGGCGGGTAACGATATGGAGAGAACGTGGAACACGTTTTGAACCAAGAAACATAACGGAAAGACATCATTTTCTATCAAGGGGAGTAATGGAATGGGCAGGCATCATGATGGACGGCCGCACATACCTCCATTTCTTTGACACGGGTCTGTGACTGCTCAAAGATACAGAGACGAAGTTCTTGAGCCTTATGTTCGCTTGTTTCGAGGTGCTGTCGGTACTGACTTCATATTCATGGATGATAATGCGCCATGTCACCGAGCGGTGCTGATTGATGACTTCCTTGAAACGAAAACATCCAGCGCATGTCGTGGCTGCGAACTCCCCTGATTTAAATCCTATCGAGCATGTATGGGATATGCTCGGGAGACAAATTGCAGCCCTTTCGCACCCACCAAGCTCCGTTACAGAACTGAAGAGAGCTCTCCAAGAAGCTTGGAACCGTTTGAGCCCACAACTCATTCATCATCTCATAGCACGTATGGTAAATCGCTGTGCAGCGTGCCTGGCTGTCAGAGGTGACCACACGTCTTATTAAACTGCAGCACCAGTATTTTATTTAATGTTTTCTTTCATTTTTTCTTTAAAGTGTGAATCCTTGCTATGCTCAGTTTTCTTTCAAACTGCTACTTTGGATAGAAAATTAATTATTACCACTCTTTTGATTTGCTTCCTTATTTTATAACCATTTTACACTCGCATATCACGTTTCCCGCCATTCTGATTTACAATTACTTCTTTATTCACATAATTATCAATTATGCTTAACTTTGGACACCAGTGTATATATTCGTCTTTCTGAAATACAATCCTTTCTTTTGCGCTGCTATCAGTTAAACTATTCCGAAGACTTTGGAATGCAATAAAATAACATTGACAGTATTCACTAAGGATTTACTTATTTCAGAGAAAAATTTGATTGTACTTTTTCTTTTTCCCTTAATACACCGCGTACGTGCACTTATGTGAAAAACTTTGGTACTTTGAGCTAATCACTTAACTTTTAATTGGCAGCTAAAGAGCTAAAATAATTTCAAAATTCAAACAAAGACAAAAATCTAATTATCTCTAACATTTAAAATTTAAAGGCTTTCTAAATTAAAGTAAATTTTTTAGACATTTTTAGAACTTTTTTTTAAAAAAAATTGTAAATATCATTAAATTTTCAAAAGAAATAATAGTAATAATAAACAGTATAAATTAACAGAAACATAGAAAAAATTCTTTAAAATAAATAAATTGGGGTATAATTATTCTCTTCCAAAGAAAGAAAGAAATAAGAAAAAAAATGAATAAACATTTATATGAAACATTTTTTTATTCTTACACACACATTTATCCCAAGTAATTTAAATATATATTTAAAGTGACATTTTTTTACAATTTTTTTTGTTTATTTAGGTTTTTTAACAAGAAAAAAATTCTCGATAGTTAAAAAAAACATTTATTTAAAATAATTTTTACACTTGTTTCACAATTATCTTTCTTTATATTTGTGTTTTATTGAAATTCATGACGCTGTGATACACAAGGGAACGAAAGATTCTGTCAATTTTACTGCTTTTTATTCATACTCGGAAGTAACTTTTGAAAATTTTCAATTCTTATGGAACAGAAAGACAGAGCTTGAATGTCATCCAATTCTAGGTTCATGTTTTTGATATTATTTTCTATCATATCATTTCGATTCGTTTTCCGAAAATTTTTTGACTTTTTTGTTCTATTTTTCTAAAAGAATCTCGTGACTCATTTTTCAGATTTGTTTCCTTCTTCTGTTGTTATTGATTGCGGTTGGTCGGAACAAAGTTTGAATTTTCCTTCTTTTCATCCGATAAATTTTTGTTTACTGCTTTCTATTTTTTTCTGTGGTTCTTTTTAACTCTTATCCAGACATTTTATGAATATTAACTGTTTTACTTCATTTATTAATTCTATGAAATACTTCGCATGTCATTCACCTTTTAACATAATATTCGATACTTTATTCATTTTTTATTGTTCACAATTCCTACTATTTGTTCGCTCTCTTCCTATATCTTGTTCAAATTTTCAATCATTTAAAAAATACTTTCTATTCATCCATTCAAGTTCAAATACTTTTTTTTAAAACGCTCGATGTTAATACAGATTTTTCAAATATTAATTAATTAATTAAATTGTATTTTTTAAATTTTAAATTTATTCTGCGTTATTCCTGTCGTATGTACAAGTAGCAGCAACAGATGGCGCCAGTACGCTTTTCTAACGAAGTAGGAATTGGCGTTAAAATTTACATTACTTGTTTTATTAGTTGAAATTAATTTGGATTGAATAGGATTCTCAATACTACTTAAATGACTAAGACGAAGAATATCTCTCAGAGATTATGAAGGTAAAACATGTTATTATATAAGAATGCTTTCTTTTTCAATATTTTAAGGATTATTTTAATATTTTAGGATTAAATTAAAAATCAAGTTGCATGATTGATTAAGAAAGTGATATGTAATTTAAAGTTTCATTGAGATGTCTTAGAAAATTTCCTATTATGCTATTAATTACATTTTAGATTGGAATTTCTGTTGCAAAACAAACAATGCTTAGTTATGATTACAACGTTCAATTAACAGAAAATTTTATTATGCATCAAAATATATTTCCATAGCATTTCTTTGGTAAATTTGAAAAAGCAATCCTCAAATTTGTCAGTTTTGTAATTACAACAAATATTTGATGAAATTCTAATCAGATTAATTAAAGAAAATCAGGAATTTGGAGCTATTGGAAAGCTGTTGTAGTGTAGATTGAAACTTCTAATGTGGAACTACCTATCGGATAGTAGTTGTCTTCAAAATTTAAGCAGGTTTTTATCATCAAATTAGTGTATTTTAAAATCTGTTTTTTAACTTACAATGTATGTATATATGTAAGTTGTTCGGATGGAATCTTGCAACCCAATTTTGAAGCTGATATCTTCATCCCATTGAGCTGAAATTTTGTATACACGTTTAGTTTGGATGACAATGCATGTTTTGACCATTTATATTCCGATATTGCAATTAAAAAAAGATATTAATTAAAAACGTTGAACTAGTTTTGGGCGTCAACTTCGATATGTCTGCATTGTTGTAATAATGTTATTGTTACAACAATGACAAAAGTTGGCGTCGAAAATTGGTTTTCAGCCAAACTGAAATTTCATAACGTTGCGCTATTGACTGTATTAATTAACTTTGTCTAAAAATAATTACATTTCTACAACGTAAAAATAATCTAATTTCTACAACGTATGCAATTTTTTTACAAATATCTATCTATTTTCTTGGATTTAAATTCAAAAACAAAAAAAAAGTAGAGCTATTTTTCAGGTAGATTGCTACATTGTATACTTTTCTCAACGCTGCCAAGTTAAACTGAGATGGAGCATTGTAGAAATTCTTTAAGAAAATTATCTAACTTTAATCTATGAAACTCAGACAAAAAATAATTACAGAATCGGAAAGATCATTTATTTCGTCCCGATACGGTATAATGTTTTTTACAAAATAATAATATTTGTATTTCTTACGATTTTTTGAAATAAGTCAAAATCGATGCGTTTTTATGAAAATAATGTCTAAATTGTTGCGCATGAACTTTTTTTGTTTAAATGAATCGACATTCCATACTAAAACAGCTCATGCTTTGCTTTTTTAGAATCAGTTCATTTAAAAAATAAAATGCAAAAACTTTTTTTTACGATTTTTCAAAAAATACTCAAAATTTTAATTAAACATTTAATAACTTCGTCATTTATGAAGAAAATCTCATAAAAACTTTTTTTCGTGTGTAGGACAATATTACCCAAGATCTGTACTAAGATTGAAAAAATTGTTTAAAAATTACGGATTTAAGAAAAAATTGTGTTTTTTGTCTAGTACCCTTTTTGCAAGAATTCATTTAGCTAGACTATTCGAAAAAAACCGGCAAACACCTAGCAACAATGATGCATTGAATGAGATGAAAAGACTGAGAAACCTGTCCAGTGATAACTAAAAAGTGAAAAATAAATTAAATGTAAAAAAACCTTTTTAAAAACAAGCTTTTATTTAAACGCGCTAAAAAGAATAGCATAAATTTTTCTTTAAAACTTTTTTACTATCAACTTATAACGTAATTACACAATTTATATGATATAAAAGCTTGTCGCGAGATTTACCTCTGCAGATAAACAAGTAAATTAAATAACTTGATCTGAATGATTTTAATTTTTAAAAATTTCAAACTAAGTAAATAAGAGTACTTTAATCTCGCGACGAACTTTTATGTCATATAAATTGTGTAATGACGTTATAAGTTCATAGTAAAAAAGTTTTAAAGGAAAAGTTTATCTTATTCTTTTTAGCGCGTTTAAATAAAAGCTTGTTTTTAAAAAGGTTTTTTTACTTTTAATTTATACAATCATGTCCATAAATTAAGGATAATTCAGAATCACACAGAAATTGAACTCTAAAATAAAAATTTCACCTGTAGATTTATCACACACATCTTGAAGAAGAATATGCAAATTACAGGAAACCACCAGATGGCGCGGATAGTACGTCACAATGACGCGAGTGTAAGAGAGGGGTATATTTTTGAATGGTGGCAAAGAAGTAAATTTGTTCGCAAGCGCTTTAAAAGCCTTTCAGTGCAATAACCGCATAGTTATCGCACAAAGGAAGCATTTGGATGATTTTTTACGTGGTAGAATTATCGGACGACTGGAATGTGAACGTACCCAGCTGGAAGTATCCGAGGAACTTGGAATCGCCCAGAGTGTCCTCTCCAGGATTTGGCAACGATTCCAAGATGATGGTAATTTGAGTAGATGCTACAGCACAGGTCGCCCCCGAGTTACAACGCCGAATGAGGACCGGTATTTGGCAGTTACTGCCAAAAGAAACAGACGGAGCACAGCATTAGACCTATCTCATCAGCTCTCTTCAGCTACCGGTACGACAGTTTCAAGGCAGACCGTGTACAGACGCTTAGGGCACATTGGTCTATATGCTCGTAGGCCTGTCAGATGTGTTCCCCTTACCGCAACTCACTGTCGCCTGCGATTAACCTGGAGTAGAGAGCATGCATTGTGGACACCGCAACAGTGGTCTTGTGTGATGTTTTCCGACGAGTCTAGGTTTAGTTTGCAGTCTGATTCTCGCCGGACTTTCATATGGAGAGCGCCAGGTACCCGTTACCACCAAGAGAACACCATTAAACGACACCGTTACGGTGGTGCAGGATGGCTCGTTTGGGGAGGAATTATTCTTGGTTCCAGAACTGACTTGCATGTTCAGAGTGTAACGATGACAGGCCACATCTATCGGGACGTCATTCTGGAACAACATGTACGTTTGTTTCGGGGGGCCATGAATGCTGAATTTCTGGTTATGGATGAAAACGCCAGTCCTCACCGTGCAAACATTGTAGACGAATGCCTTCAATCGGAGGATGTCACCCGTATGGATTGGCCAGCATACTCATCTATTTGAATCTAATAGAGCATGTTTGGGATATGCTTGGCCGACGAATTGCAGCCCGTCAACCCTGTCCCACCTGTCCCAATATCCGATTGATAATTTGATACTCAGCATACGTAGGCGTTGTAAGGCCTGTATTGCATCGTCCGGGAGACATACTCCGTATTAACATTATACTGTTTTTTGTAAATAGATTCTTTTTTGAAATTTGCTCCAGGGAGTAAAAATCGCAATTTTTATTAATTATGTCAAACATATAGCATGTTTTTTGCTCTTTACCTTTTGTTTAATAAATAGACTTTACAAATAAGTCAAATTTGTTTTGCTTCTGTCTCTTTATTTGCCTGAACTTCATTATCCTTAATTTATGGACATGAGTGTATATAGTTATGGTGTCTCAAAACTTGTACAAAAACAATGGAGAAATTTTAAGCAAAAAAGTTGCCTTCAGTCAAAAAGAATTAGTAGACTATCTGTTATGCTAGGGCAGGGGTCAGCAACCTATGGCATGCATGCCACATGTGGCACGTGGTACTATTCTCAGAGACATTCTACACTATTTTACAAATTTGAGTGGATGGAAGTTAATAAATTTGTAATGGACCTTATTTGACAAATATCTTCAGAATTTGGGACATTTGCGGGATTACGAAAAATCTTAAACTAAATCTAAAGATAAATTTACAGCTACTTTGTAAATTATTCGAAAAAATTTAAATGTTTGAAATAGAACATTTTTTGGCATATATACTCTGCTATCCACTTTTGATTCTATATATCTAAGTAAAAAAAAATCTTTCCTCATATGATGAATATTTTAAGTCCGCAAAGAAATTGTTTAACAACTAAATGCTCAGAATCGTGCCAAATTTAAAATCACAAATTATACCCCTCATTTTGCGATATGGAAGTAGAGCAGAGTGCAATCACTAGGTTTGCAATAAAAGTTTTACATTTATCATTTTATTTTACTATAATAAAAGGGAATACTTATATTTTAAGTTGTTTATTTCTTATTTAAATGAAAATGTTTATAAAAATACACAATATGTTTACAGTCTTTATTTTTAAAATTTTTGTGAAGAAATAGCTGTATTTTATGTTTGTGTTGATGCTAAGAAATATCTTTAAATGATGCAAAATTATAATATCTTATAAAACTATAAATATCTGTATTATTGACATCTATTTCTGCATGTATTATCGCGGGGATCGAATTGTTTAAAAAATGTCCTACTATGTGGCACACCGAATTATATTGATAGATTGGTTTGGCACGCTACAGCTAAAGAGTTGCCGACCTTTGTGCTAGGAACTGATTTCTTTACGCAGTTCTACGAGACGGAAAGAAAGCATGCAAATGATCTTGTAGAAAAGTTCCCTAAGTTCTTAAACATGGAGAGCTGTAGCAGTACGTATGGTTCGCATTCTAGACGAGCTGATCCAAGGAAAAATCCCTTACTCCTGTGAAATGTGAAATAGGACCATGTTATGGTGTCTTGCCGATGAATTCACCATGTTTTAATACGATTGTTGACAAATCAGTCATCGCTAAGTTTTTTCCTAATTATTTGCCATTTTTTTATGAGCTTCTGGTTGTTCAAGAGCCAACTGACTAATGAAAATAATCAGTCTGGGCTTATTCACGATTGCGAAAACATGGATAGAAAATGGTTCTTCAGGTCTACGGATACAGAAATTACTGCAAGTATATAAGGACATGGATTCAAGGACGACCTTAAACATGGCTGTAAGTTTCGTGTGAATAAAGTATACACGGATATTCACAGCATTTCGGATGTAACATTGAAGAAAGCAATAGAAGCATTCATAAAGCCAAGCATAATGGATGATTTTAAATCTTAAAAAAGGCTCATTTTCGACATGTAGTTACATCAAAAATTTGTATTGGACGCTAGTACCTTTCTAAAGGTATCAAATTTGTTAAACTTGTTTTGAACCACAACTTGCACTTTATCAACAAGGACATTGTCGGATCTTTAAATTTTACTCGGGGTTGACATCACTTCATTTAATACTTATCAGATTTACTACATATTGCATTACTCTTATTTTCGCTGCATAGTAATGCTTCAGCTATTGCAAAAAAGTTTTATTCAAAAATATGCTTATCTTTAAACGACTTTAAGTCTGTAGTAGCATGAAGATCTTTTTTCATCCAGCTGAAAAATGCATAAGTATTTTTCAAAAGATCTTGAAGAATATTCCAATGTCTCAATACCTTTAAAAATTCCGTTCATTTGATACTTCAGAACTTATATCTCTAGGATCTAATTTATATATTTTGAGTACTTATATCAATATTAATCAAGGAACATTTTTTCCTTGCTTCTTAAGGTTAATCAACTTATATTGAAATATCGAGATCATAAATTTTTGATATTTTAGTGTATACACATGTTTCAATTTTCATTTTTTTTCATCTGCAGTCAAATTTTAATGCTCACCATTTATTTACCACATAACCATTTCTTGTCATGTAAGCGAGTTTTGCAAATTTTCACCCAACTTGTTACTGCGTAACTTGTTCTGTCTTTACCATTCAAGTCTCATATTGATTAATTTCAAGAAAAGAAATAAAATTTTTTTTCACGAAAAAACCCTCAATTTTTAATTATTTTTTTATTACCGTAGTAATTTTTTGCGTTATTTACTCGATTGCTGGTTAATTATGTGAGAAATTTATCTATTCAGTTAGTACTTTTTATTTACTTATTAAATGAAAGAAAACTCTTAAACATTTATAAAACTCAGCAGAAATCACATAATACAGAGAGAAATGTCCCCCTTATGATTAAAGCAAATCATTACTGAGTGAATCTTATTGTCATGTTATTAGAATCTTAAGAGTGTGAAAATTTTTCAAATACTTTTGGATTTTTTATTAAATAGTTCAATAATATCACACAATATGTTCATTACTTATACAATTATTTAAAAAAAAAGTGGAATGAAATTTCTATAATTTTTTAGTAAAACTTGGCACTTGCATTAACAACAAATTCCTATTATTTGCATTTCTTAAGCGTATACCTGAAAGTAAGACATACTTTAAGAGTATATCAGATGCTCATACAACTTAATTTGAGGAATGCAGAAGAATAATTTAAAATTTGAGCATTTAATTCTTTTTATAAGACAATATGTTTAAATGGAATTATACTTAATTTTTTGTAACTTAAACCGCATGATGTCTATAAAATCATCACTCCACCCTCAATTAAGCAGGAAAACCACAAACGAAATAAATCTCCAATGATTTCTACCTTAAATATCAAACATAATAATTTAAATTTATTTTTAATTAATTTATTTTAAAGTAGCTTAAGAAAGTGATTTTTTTTTATTAAAGTAACTTTTCCTTTTGACCATTTTCTTAAAAATGCAAGCTACATGTAAAATAATATCATGAATTTTTAATTTTGTGTAACTATTTTCATAAAGTTGTTATAGTTTGGCAGAAGACTTTAAATGATTTTTTTGAGTTACTATGTTTATACTCTGTAAAATGTTTCAAAATTCTTTGCAATTCCTTTGAATTGGCACCGCATTAGTCAAGCTCTTGAATAATTGAATTTTGGAATAAGTTATTCAAAATGAGATTGTTCTCACATACATTCATGAAACATTTCAAATCAACTATGGAATATATTTTTCTACGCATAATCTTCTTTAGGGAGTGCAATATTATATTTCCATGAAAAGAAAAAATAGAAATCGAGTCTTACAAAGCTTTTCTGTAGTTTCCAGAATTGTTTGCTCCCTTTTCCTTTTGAATCATGTTCTTCGTATATTTTTGCCCTTTCTTTATTTTCTTTTCTCCATTGACAATCTCTTGAGGAAGTCTAACTGGACAATGGAGACTACGGAACGTAGAAAGAACAGACCTCAAAAGATTTCGAGTTGTCTTATAGAATATCATTTGAATGAATAGGAAGCAGTAAGATAGAAAAAAGAATATAAAGTTTCCCTTTTCTTGGCAACTTAAGGATTTGTTAGACAATAGGGAAAATTTTAAGCAAGTATTCCTTTTTAATAAGCTCAAAGGATTTGTGAGCCACGTCTGGTTTAAGAAAGAATCCATTTCTTTTCATTTGAATATATATTTCAAGTTTCTTATATCATGACTTCAACTACGGATATATTTAGAAACAAGTATTCAGTGAACCTTTTTGTTGAACTGATACAACACATATACATATAATTTGTATAAGTATTACTTCATATTAGTTACACCAAAGTTATATTCTACTAAAATTAATAAGCTAAATGATCAATTAATCCTTTAATGCGCAATAATCTTATAATGTTTGTAATTATGCATTTTCTTTTGAAGCTTTTATGTTCGATCCAGCAAATGATAAGGTAAAATATTTTGTGTTACATTATTTTAGCATGCGAATAACCGGAAAAATTCTAAAATGTGACTTTTGTGTTGAAAAACTCAGAGATGAGGATACGCGTTGTAGGAAATACCTATAAATAAAAGCAAATTATTACATATTTATTAGAATTTTTTAGTGCAATACTGCTATACGTCAAAGAAATTATTGGAGTTTTCATATTATTTTTAAATATTTCACAACAATATTATTTGAGAGTAATATTGAAAATTCATGCGTGAAAATTTGATTTAAAGAACAATAAATTTTTTAAAAATTTTTAATAAGAAAATGTGTGTTATATAAATAATTAGATCATCAAAGTATTACTCATGTTATCATTTGTGATAAGTTTAAGGTTGAATAAAAAGGCTTATATATAATTACTTACTTCAGCTTTCAACTTTGTGCTGAATTAATTCTTCCTTAAGCAGAATTAAAATAATATAAACGCTTTAATTATCTCACGTTGTTAATAAAGTTTTTTCTCATCAACGTTGTCATTTTTAGCATATCTTATTAAAATTTTTTAAGCTTCTTTTTAAAATTTCTGAGTAATGGGGATTTCAAAGGTGGGCTCATTAATGTTCATTGAGTGTTTCAAGCATTTAAGAATATACAATTTTCCCTGTATCACCTTTTTCCTAAATATAAAAATACAAAAGCAATATATTATTTAAGTATGACTAAATACAGGTGTGTGTGAAAAGATTATTCGTGTACATATAAAATTTCTTGATTTTTTGGATTCTTCTTGAATATTGTCATAAATTCATAATTTCTTAAGATTCAAATAAGTTGCGCCAGAATTCAAACTCTCGATTTTCACAGGTCGTATACTATTACAAAATATTTATTTTTTAATTAATTTATCCATGCATATTCGTAAAAAATGGGAAAATGTTATAAATTTTTTGTGTTGAATAATCTGTTAAATTTATCCAAATAACTTTCTGTACAACTAATAATGAAATTCGATTGGAATGTGGAATAAAGATTATTTAGACTGAAGGTGTTAAAGGATATATTGACAACTCTTCTTTGAATCTTACTTCAAATGACTCAAATCACTGAGTTGGAAAAGTATACTCCCAAAAGAAAAATTTGACTATAAACATGTATTTTACATTTCAGCATGGTATTGCGCCAAGGAACTCGTCAATTAGAATATTAGAAATACTTGAACAAAAATTATCTGCAAAACAAAAAATTGGATGATGCATCTTATATCGAAAGTTACTACGTAAACACAAAATACAGGTGATGAGCAGAAGTATATTTTCTGTGATGAGCAAAATTTCTTTACAAATATACTTAAATCATTGTACAGCTGTTGATGGACATACTAGACTCCTGCTGAGTATACAATAGTGAAAGAGGTCATCAAACCTCAAGGAAGGAAGGCTCATATTCTAATGTAGTTAAGTGTCTGCCACCTTCTACTGTATTACTCCTTGAATTCATTTCATTACAGGGCTGAAAATGAATAAACATGTGGCTCAGTTGGGCACAGGAAAAACTTTAGATCTGTTATTTGCATTTTGCATGAAAGAGAAAGAAGAACAATTGCCGAAACATTGAAATCCTCAGTAACATTTTGCACATCTTACAACTTCTTAGAAGATGTGTAAAATATTACTGAGGATTTCAATGTTTCGGCAATTCTATATTTTTTAAGCTTTTAAAACAGAGTTTATATTTTAAAATAATAAATTAATATCATTTATAAAAAAATGCTTGGTTATTATATTTCTTAGTTCAATTTGAAATATATGATGAAAATAATTAGGATAAATGTTTATGCTTTTCATCCAAGTAAATAAAATGATTTTTTTCATTTTGAAATATTAAACTAGATATAATTCAGATTTTTATAAAATAATTTCCTTACAAACGATGTGCTTGATCAACAAGTACAACCTTTCAAAACATTTTTGAAAATAAACCTTGTTTACCTGAACTATGTGTTCGCTACTGATCTTCACTTTTCATTCAAATGGAGAAAAATCAAAGCAAAGAAATTTTCAGAGGTCTTCATAAAAAAAAAATTAAGCGTATGAAATTGGAAAAGGGTTCAGCTTAAATTCCTATACAATTTTAATGTCCCTGTTATTCTCCTGATGTGCTTTACCTAAAAAATAGCATTCCTTTATTTGTTTTTCAGTTTACTCTTTAATCAGGAGTAATCATATATGCTTTTGAATGTATTTTGAGAACCTTAAAATTATTCACTAGTCAACATTCGTAATTGAATCAAACAGGAAAAAAACTGACTTTTTTACTTAAAAATATTAAAAAAATAAATATTTTGAATTGGCAGGATTCCCATTTTATCTTTTAAATAAGACTTTAACAAAACGTAATGTTTATTTGGTATTCTTTTTCTTGCAAGTCAGTCTTACATTGAAATTTACTATCGAAAATTAGAAATTAAAAGTTCATAGAAAAATGAAGACTAATAAGGAAAATAAAAGTGAATTATTTCATTTAAACTGGTGAAACAACAAATAAAAATTTTAAATGTTTTGTAGTATCTTGAACAACTTCTCTTGTTCGTTCTTTTTGTATCAGAATCGTTCCTTTGTCCGGGGTCCCTTTGTCCTTTGTTTTTGTCCGGGGCTCAGTTTAAAAATATACTAAACTATTTCTGTAATGAATACATAAGAAATAAATCATTTATATTATAAACGTATTGAACAGCATATTTAAAAGCCCATATTATTTCACTTTCAGTTTGAAATAACTAAAGCAAATTATATTTTCTGCACTTTTTTTTACATAAATGTAGTAAAGAATCTAAGTTAAAAGGTCATATTTATTTTAAAGACCTGAAACATTTTTCTTAAATAGCTTCTCATTTTTAATATTTCATAAAATGTTTCAATTATTTTAAGGCAATATTTAAAATTATTTTTAAATAAAAGTATGAGTAAATATAATAAGTAGAGTGCCACGTATTTTTAGTTCAAAAGTATTTTTCTCACTGAATGCTAAGAAATCACCTGCATTAACTATAAAATTATAAACAGTAATATTTAGTAAATATTAAGTAAATGCCATAACATTTTAAATTCACTTAAATTTTTTTGTTTACATTGCAAAACTCTACAATATCTTCTGTTCTCGAAATTTTTCTTTCCTTTATGAATTTTAATTATCCGAATTAGCCACCAAACAAAATTACATTATGATATTTTGCATAATTTTTTCTTCTCTTTTTTTCCTATTTACATTTTTATTTCCGAGTTTTGAATTATGTTCAATAAGATAACAGAAATAGTCATAACAAACAAATTATTTATATATGTATTGTTGATTACAAAAAATAAATAAATATTTGTATGCAATATAAGGAAATTAAAGGAAAAGAGGATATCTAATACACTAAATTCATTAAATGTCTGACAACATGCTTTTATGTCCAGCAATATAAACATAATTGAATTACCATCCTTCATTTTAATTAAAGTGTCCAAGCAAATATTTTCATACCATACCTTTCAAGCTGATATACAACATAAAACACATCGGATTATATATATATATATATATTCGCATTGAATAAATCAGATTAAAATAATGTTAATTGTCTTAAATTAATCAGCTGTGTAAGTAAATGAAGAGGGTGGAAAATTCAATGAGCAGAATTTCTTTTTTTCACATATTAAGTAAGGAGTACAAAAATCTAACAATATTCCTAATATTAGAATATGAAATAAATAAATAATTGTTAGGTTTACTTTTTCAGACGAAATTCTTTTGAGTGTAATGAGAAAGACTGATAACTAAAATATATTTAAAATTATTGCTAACAGAAATATATGTATATATAATTAAGAAAAGGAAAATCTAAAAACTAAATCAAAGCATTAACGTAAATATATATTCAAAGGTTTTCATTTTGTTTCAATTCATGATACTTTTTCCCTTTCCGTAAAAATAAGCTTTTAGCAATAAAAGTTCAAAATAAAATATATAATAATATTTTACTTTAATATATTTTGTCTAACACTCTTCAGATTTCTTCTGTTTGTTTCTTCAGATACATAAATATTTCTTCGAAATAATCAATGTTCAAAACGATTAAAGCTTAAATTTGAAGAATATATACCTTCAAGGATATTAATGGAATCTAAAATACTAGTATTAGCATATATTTTTCCAAATTATATCATGCACAATTTTCAAAAAGTTTTTAATCCACTGTCAACAAAATGATTTTATATTTTCATTGTAAAATATAGAAATTGAATCTCCCTCGAACTGCTTATTTTTAATTTAAATCATATTTAGATGCTTAACTTTTCCTTCCTTTGTTTTTCTTTCTGCCATGTTATTTTCAGCAGTATTGTCGTAACTTGATAAAAGTCTAAATGGTCAGAAGAGAATAAGAAAACATAGAAAGCTAAATGATGAGGTAGAAATCAAATATAAATATATATGCATAGTTAAGTGAAAAAATAAAATGTGAAAGCCTAACATAAAATTTAAACTTTCCATATCTTTCAAATAAATATACGGTTGTTTATAAACATGTTTTTATAAAGGTGGGTGTATTTATTTTATCATTTGTTTTTAGAATTGCAGTCATGTTAATATCTCGTCAGACTGACCCAAACCGAAATATCTGCACTTGCACCCCAGCACCTTAAGGTCACGAAAACTGAAATTGGCACATTAGGCATTAGCCCTCATGGGCTGTTGCAATACTGGGTTTAGTTTATTCATGTTAATATATAATAAAGGAGAAAAATTAAAAATAATCAAATTATATTCAATAAATTCAATCAAATAATTATTTTTACTAAAAAAAGGAAAAACTAGAAAAGTTCATGTAAATAGTATTTGTTGACATGTATGTTGGAAGATGCGAAAATAAGACTTGTAGGGCTACATTAACCTCCAAATTTCCTCATTACTTGTATCTTTCAAAGGGAAACCAAGTCAATACCTCTTAGACTCCTTCATTAGCATTAATGATCTTAAGTAAGAGCTGCAATGAAAACATTATTCTGTGTATTTTTGATTTAGTAATGAAAAAACTAGATTTCTACATTCTCACAGTGGGTTGAAAAAATACAAGTACAGAAAATATTTAAAAAAATGCTTAAAGTCAATAGGTCAAAGTTTAATAATTGCAATTAAAAGTTTTATTAAAATTTGATTTAGGTAGAAATGAGATGTATATACATTCTTTAATATTTGAAATGTAAAGTGTATTCCGATAATATTTATTTATTACTGCTTCTAAAGGATTGCAGAAATGAAGTTTTAAAGATGATACTTATTTTCTATATCTTAAATCAACAAGACGTCAGGGAAACATTTTTTTCAAAACATTTTAGCAAGAATGTCTTACTTTGAATTTTCTTATTCTGCATACAGTATCAAAACACTTTCATCATAATACTTAGATGGAAATTTTGTTCAAAGCAATATGAAAACTAAAACTATGTTTTTAGAATTTATTTACTTTGCTAAATTACATTTTCATGTTCGTTATAAGAGTGGAGTAATAAATAATTACTCTTAATTGTTTGAATGCAATATTTTATGCAAACTGTAGTCAGAAACTTTAGGACACATTTTTGCTCTCTAGGAAGCAGATCAATCAACGAAATGTTTATTGATTATAAATCAGTATTTGCATGGAATATAAAGGAAAACAAATATTTCTAACATTTTTCCAATGAATTCGATGAATAAAGATTTGCTTGATATAATTTGCATGGGAAAGTAAGGAATGAAATACTCTACACATTTTATTATGCTGTTTAATTAGTTAAACTATGCTTAAATTGATATGAAATTAAAAATTTTAGCAGCAATGTGATATGGAATATATTTTTGTTATTTTTACACTTCTCATATGGAATATGACGATTTCTCTGGGGAAAAAATGATATGAATGCAGCAATAATAAGAAATGAAAAGAAGATTATTTTATGATAAAATACATCTCTGTGAGAAATGAATGTTCGGGAAAGAGCGGAACACAAACAAGAGCTTGGAATAATTCTATTTTCTTTGTCATACCTATGTTGACAAGGAGAATCAAATTCTTCACACAACAAAAGCAGAAGGAAATTATATTTTCTTAGCTATTAATTTATTGCTTTCAACTTGGCCCGAAGTAAAAAATATGCATAAAGAAAGCTTCAGTTTTAAATAGTAAAACATGTTTTAATATTTTTTTCATTAAATATTTTACATTTTCTAGTCTTTCAGTAGTTTTTGCCGAATAAATGTCCTTAAAGTTATAATATAACATTAGCAGAGACCTGATCATATTTTGTTCTGATCCGTTCATAATAAAAATAAGGTATGGCATTTTATGCTATTTGCTGTTGTAATCCATGTAAAATTTCTCTGCTTGCATTCTGCATTAATTAGCATTCTTTATTTTTCTACAATTTTTCAGAATTCATAATAACCTTTTAGAGTAGAATGTTATTTTCTTAGTGTCTGTCCCAAACTATTAGTGTACTTTTGTTTTTAAATGGTTATTTTGTTTTTTTCGAGCGTTAGTGAAAAATCCTTAGTTATATGT
Source organism: Trichonephila clavata (assembly GCA_019973975.1). Lineage (NCBI taxonomy): Eukaryota > Metazoa > Arthropoda > Arachnida > Araneae > Nephilidae > Trichonephila > Trichonephila clavata. Next base: position 17,590 of record BMAO01006382.1, on the reverse strand, counting down.
ATTGTCACTGTTGCATTAAGATCAATGAATAAATTTCAAATATTTACCGCAAGAAATTCTATTAAAAGAGCCATAACTTAAAAAAAAACACTCTTTAGATCCTATTTAAGCATTCTAGAACTAAATTGTTTTATTGCAGAATATCTAATTTAGTAATCGGTTAAAAATTTCTAAGGGTATTAAATTCTTTCATTCATCAATTTTGAATCAAAACTAAATTTCATGCCAGAAGAAATGTTATAAGAAAAATGAATTTTTCTCTTTTGAATGACTGTTCGGTATATTTACCTAAATAAATAATTTAAATGTATGTTTACAAGTATAATAAATACTTTGGCCCCCTTTTATAAATTTTTTGTCTTAAATTTCTAAAAGTATTTAACAATGCCCCGAGTTCTTTGTGTTTTAGTGAAGTCGTTAATGATACTATTCCGAAGACATTATTGCACATCTACTGGTTAGGGAAACAAAGGGATAATTAAGACTCCCTAGGAGGGATTTTTACCCTTGTAGTCCATTTCCTGCAGCCATTAGTGGAAAAGTTTCTACTAATACATGCCACTAAATGGCCTCTTCTGATCTAGTTTTATCATCTGTCTATTAAGTATCTTCTCAATCAATTCATTTCGTGTGAAAGGTTAGTTAGTGAGTTTTTAATGCAACTTAAAAGTCTTAATATGAAAGTACATGAAGTACTTTATTTTCCAAACCTCATAAGTTTGATTCTTGCAATCCCAGACTTTGTATAACGAACGTTAATGAGGAATTTTATGAAATGTAGATGTTGAATTATTCCGAGCAAAAAATCCTTTTTATCACTTATAGTCATAATTTTAATCAATTTTACTATTACTTGAATTAATTTCAATATTCCGAATAGTTTTCATAATTATAATTAATATATTTAAAGAGAAAATGCATTTTATTCCGTAACAGTAAAAGAAAAAATACTTAATGAAAATAAAGAAAATAAAAATTCTAATAAGTATCTAATATTTATTTTTTTCAAAAATTAAATAAAATAGAAAACTTAATATTTTTTTTAAATAAAAGGTATGTTTAATGTGATGAATGATTTTTTATTGGACCAAGCTGTGCTAGGGAGTATATTATGTTATTGTACAAAGAGGTTATAAGACATTTAGCATTCTGCTTTGAAATAAATCAAAAAAGCAAATTAAATTTTAAAAAAATATATTATTACTCTAAATTGAAATGTATAATTTATACTACAATTCATTTGAATATGTTTATGCAAAATGAAATGAAACGGTAATTTTATAGTAATTCCTATGAAACACTTAACCGAAGGAACATTTTTATACATAATTCTGTATAAGGTTTGTTTGGCTCATTTTAATGTAGCCATAGTAAAACAAAAAATGGTTTCTAATGTTATTCAAATAAGTTCTTTACGTTCTTGTAGTTATCTAAATTCTTGCAGCATCATTAAGTTGAAAAATCTGGTATATATTTTTCTTTAATTTTGTGTGTAATTTGTAATCTGTGCAAAAGTTTCAAAAAAAATATTTTTTTAAAAACCCGTTTATTCATTTCTTTTTAAATCTGCATTTAATTTGACTCTTATAAATCTTTTTTATTGAATAATCTGAGAAAATGTAGTGGACATTGGTATCTTTACTCTTTTACAGCTGCATTTTATTCTACTTTGTATGGTCGATAAACCTTGCATGTCTTGAAAAAAGATTATTTCTGAAGCAACATGTGTGTCACAACCTCTGCAACTTTGTTCCTGGAATCGAGATTATTGTGTGATGATCCATGTTTCATTTACACTTTCTTACAGGACATATGCAAACATTTATAAATTATATGTTCTCTATAGTACAAATAGCTAGAAATTGTGTTTGCAAGAATGAATAGTTTTTCATGGGAAGTGAAAAATATTTTCCATATAGAATTTTTTTATATCTGAGTGTGATATTAAATTGACGGTAAATTTCGGACTGTTACTTGGATAACGGTTTATTCCCAATTTTAGTACTGGATTTTTTTTCTTTTGTAACTCTGAATTTTTATTTCGTGTCCTTTTGGAGATTTCAAGACATAGTGTCAGATATTTCTTTTATAATATGCTGTATGTTACGTTTTTTAATGCGTTACACCTTGTTAATGTATAATATGATTCGAAGAACACTTATCCTCCACCCTTTCACACATATCTGGCCTGTGGCCTGGTACTGTCTGACTGATTTCTTAAAACTTGCATTATTTGTAGAATAAAAATGCTTGGAATGCAATAGAGAAAGAAAGATTCACATTCGAATTAATGATGGTTGATCAATAGTGGATTGCGTCATCATCCTAGATTTAAGATAGTCGTAAACGAAAAGAAAATTGATTAATTTATATAATCTTTTTGATGTTTTTTCTTGTATAAAAGTATATGGAATGTAACATCAAAAGATTTATATGTATACCTTTCTTGCTGCTCAAATCTTTTAAAAACCTGGGTGATGAAAACGTTAAAAAAATGTAAGAATCGCCAATTTAAAACATTAATAAAATACATCATCCATTTAAAAATGAACTTAAGATAAATATATAGTTAAATGTGACTCTTGAACAAAACGTCTTTAATTTTAAGTAAAATTTTCAAATTTTTTTTTTAATGAAAGTCACTTATGAGAGCAGTTATATTTTTAAGACGATTGGGGAATTTGAGTGAAATTATATAAAATACTTTCCACTATCATAGCAATCTATGCAATATCATAGCTATGGGTAAAATACGCTAGTATCTTTGATGCAACTCATTCAATATTGATAAATATTTTATCAAAATGTATCTATTTCAAATTTACGTTTTAATATTTACAACAAATTAGTATAGAATTAATGGGATTATAATAAAAATAATATGAGATAGTTAAATGATTGAAACTAAATTATTTAAATGCGGTCTCTATAAGAGTATTTTTGTTATAATCTTACGAAGAGATGATGGAAAATTTTTAAAAGAATGATGAGAATGAATGTAGTAAATTAAAATATCCTTTTGTCGGAAACAGATTAATTTTCAAGCCTTTATAAATGAATCAACTGCATAAATTTAAATTTAGCAAATCTTTTAAATAACTGGAAAAAAATATTTTTTCCTTATATAACATCAGTTTTCTGTTTTTCATTTTTATTCAACTAACAGGAACAAAAATGAAATTTTCATTTGAGAAAATTTTTTTAAATATAATTATGTAATATGTATAATGCATCAAAGATAATTTTGTTTGAACATATCTGAGGATTTTAATCTTATATTTCCTTTAGATGAAATTAGAAATTCTATCGGAAGTATTTATTATATAATAAAGTGATAAGATTTATTTTAAATAAAATGACACAATTTGTATTGCTTTGTAAAAAATTTCCGATAACCTTTGGCAAATAAAAATGCTTCAAAATTTTTTTTTATTCAAATGTTTTATAATTAAGTATTGGGTTCTATAATTATTTTTTGATTAATTTAATTTCAACCAAAATTGTATTCTCAAAATAAAATTTTTTGTAAAGCTGTGCACCGTCTATATGAAATAACACAATGAATAAAAATAATATATTTGCTTAGTATTTCTATCATTTTATAATACATAAAGACGATCTTTGGCTGATACTGATGTTCTGCAGAAGGGGAGATAAATTATTAATATATTTTCGAGAAATAAATACATAAAAAAGGGCTTTTAGTTTAATAGTTCAATGAAATATCGATATTAAAAGAACGGTCATTAATTCTAAGATTACAATGATTATAAAATATTGAAAGATTTCCGAACAATTTGAGCAAAATTTATAGTTTATTTACAAATTCCCCATAAAAGTCGAATTCAATAAAGAAAGATTTTTCTCTATAAGTATTCAAAATATTACTGTTTTCAAAAACTTCTTTTATAGATTAATTGATATTATAGTTGTTTCATTGGCTCCGGGAAAACAATTTATTTTTTCAGGGAAAAAGTCTATTTTGTATGTGTATGTTTATTATTATTCAATAAAGGAATATTGTCCAAACATAAAAGAGGACTTCATTATCTAATTAAATCGTAAACTTTCTCTTGTCCATAAAGATTAAAGAGAAAGTAAAATATTAGTAAATAGCTTTAGTAAGTTGATCTTTTAAGTGGTTACATTACAGGAAGTAAATAAATTAACCGAGCAGATAACAAGGTTACTGAATTCATTATGGTAAGTGGTTTCTTACTGTACAAAATACATGGTTTCTATTTCACGTTAGTTTGTCAAATCTTTCCTAAAATACTAAGTATCCGTCACTGAATTTAAAAAAAAAAGGATTTTACCAGAAAAACTCTGAAAAAATTAATTGCATTTATAGTTGAAACACATGCATATCTTGCAATATATTTGATATTTATTGATCATTTTGAGTGAATTTAAAGTATAAACATATTTAATTTATAATGTTCAACAGATAGTTTGCGATTTAGGTACAAATTGCTGTTTTTGAGGGTATTTTTTTATAACGTGATAAAAATCAACGAAAATAACTTTTAAGTGTTATATTTGGGGATCACGACAGCGTCTTTTTTTACATTTTTGAATTGGGACCTGTTTTGATTAATTTAAGAATGTTAAATAAAAATGTAATTTTGAATCATCTACACGCTTTAAAACTTTATGTGTGAAACTCAAGTGCTTAAGAATTACTTTTTTATGAAAATTGAATTTATCAAGCACTTTTTCTTCTGGTTTCAGATAAGGACTAAATTTTTTAATGCTTTTGCAATTTTTTTCCTTTTGAATTCTGTCTTGTTAAATTTTCTTAAATGTAATATAAATTGAAATATAATTGTGCATCACTTACGAAAGAAATGGGATTAATTGTAGTTTCCCTCGTAAGTTTAATAATTGTTTTAAGGAAATAGACTTATTACATGCAAAGATAATGACTATACAATTTGAAAAAAATTATTTTTTTATTATCTAAATATGAATTATTAATTGTAATATATTTATTTTCATTATTACATTCAGGATACGTAATTTGCAATTTTTTTGTATTTTAAAACTTTACGACTTCATTTTATTTAAAATGAATGATGTATTTTTCAAGTAATTATTAAAGCATAAAAGTATTTCTTACAATGAATCGAAAAACAATATTTTTAAATGGATTTAAAAAATTAAATATATGCTTCAATTTCTAATCGTTGCTTTCCTTAATAAAGCGATTTTTTTATCTATATGACATGCTAGATATATTGTAGTGAATCATTATTTTAAAAAAAATTATACAATCCCTTTAAAAAGACGCATAGTCACATGATTTAAATTTTTCCGACACAGAAAATAATGTTACACCATGCAACATAGAACAAACTTTACAAGAGATATAATTTTTTTTACAAAGTTCTACAATGTATAAAATTGAGTTGAGCACCAACTAAATAGAAGTCTATATTAAATTTTTAAGGCCTTTTAGTATTTCAGATATATTACCCAGCATACATATTCTTAGCAAACTAAAACAAGTTATATATTCAGTAAACATAATTTTTATCTTCCTTTTGCGGTTGGCGCCAGACTAAACAGCTTTTTTTTTCTAATACAGTTACGTTGAAAATAATGGCTTAATAGTTTACAAGCATTATTTATCATTGTCATCCATTCATTGTATAAGAAATTGTTGCTAGAAAGCCGAATAGAATATGCAAAATAATCTTCTTTTGGAGATCAATGTGCATTACTGAAATTTTTTCACCAGTATATGGTGGAAAATAACTGAAATATAAGTTTATGATCAAATTTTAGTACAAAATAGGAGCTGTAAAATTATCGCGACACGTGTTCTAAGTTAGATCCTAATGTGTAAACACCTGTGCGTGGTGCTATTATCGTTTTGCAATAAAAATTGGTAGTTCAAATCCGTTAAAAGTACATATAAACGAGTACATATATAAATAACCATGTGTCACATTCTCTTATCATTTACATACTAAAATAATTCCTTGACATAAAAATTTACATAAATATTCATAACTTAAACTGCTTTAGCAATAAAAGTGAATAGAAACAAAATTGCGTAAAATATTCAGCTAATTATGTACTTTACTTAAGTCACAATAAGATGATACTTTTTTTCATTTTTATAAATAAAAACTATTAAAGTATTTCATAATATAAGTATTTTATATGATATCGATGAAAAATATATATCCTCCTTTTTACTAAACTTTAAAGGAAAACTTATCGTGGTTTTAAGTAAAGTTTTTGATTTAATTTTTTGAATGAAAACCGTTTAGAGTTAATTGAAAATACAGATATAATAAAAAGAAAATTTTGTTATACATTGATTACGAATATTTGTTTTGTAAAACACAGTTATCCCAAATTGAAGTTTGATTTTGATCGCCAAAAAAAAAAAAATAATAATAATTAGTTAGTTTTATTTTTTTCCAGATTTTTTTTACTTACAAACGGTTATTTCTTCTGAGATGGTTACATTTCATCTCTATTAAGTATTGCCTTAATATAAATATTCGGATGCTTGAGATATGTGACACATAATTCATATCCAGGAATTACTTAAAATTCACTCTATATAAGATTTTACTCCAGTTGAAACACATTACATTGTCATTAACATTTATTTATTTCGCTTTTATGATGTATTACATATTTTGTAAAAAGTAGGCGAATGCATGGCTATATAAATTTAAGACTGATTGTGTTTCTAAATATCAATCACAAATTTTCTTGGAATGAAAACTAAAAAGGCGTCACAAAAAGATCCAATTTCGTTCGAAGTGTTTGAGAATAGTGTGTAAAACTTGAATAATTGAAAATATACTCATTCTGAGTTCAATTTTTTTATAATGAAAAAATTCCATTCCACATATATATGATAGCATTCATTGCATATATACAACACATTCATTACATTCGTTGCACATATATAGTGCATTCATTGCACATATATACAACACATTCGTTACATCCGTTGCACATATACGATGTACCCATTGTATCTGTTGCACATATATAATACATCTATCGCATCCGTTGCACTTATAAAATGCATCCATTACGTCCGTTGCACATATACGAAGCTAATCTTGATAACTGATCAGTGATATAATTTGTGCCAAAAATAATACATAATAACATACATAATTAATGCCTTACACACATACCACTTATTAAAGGCAATGATAGTCTGCAAACAATACATGTTATAGGAATGTGTGTGAATTTTACTTACTTTATAAAAATCTATTATTGTTTAATGTTCAAACTTAGCATATTTTTAATATTACATCTGAGATTTTTTACACTGTAAACTGTTTTTATTACAAGTAGATAGGATATGAAAAAAATGGCATGTATATTTCCCAATTTTTATTATAAGTGAATTATCAAAAGTTTCAGTAATTCTCAAAATTACATCTTTTATTATAATTTGAATTCCTATAGTTTAATCATTTGCTTTTATACACCATAATACTTATGAATTACATTTTGAGTTTCTTCCCTTTTAAAACTTTTATTTGTCGTTGACTGCGAGCCACTTTGTCTATCTTTCTATATTACATTCTCGCTAAAATGTGCCTGTGTGTATATAAACTGGTGTTTATTTTAAATCTCTCTAAATTAATATATTCTAGATATATGGTTTCAAACATACAATATATAAATTGTTCATACTGGACATATACGTACCTTTGAAGTGTGTAAAACAGCTGCAAAATCTACTGCATAAATGTTATTTATCACCTAGGTTAAATTATGATAAAATACGGTCTTTGAAATAAAAGACTACTCCTCAGAGTTAAAAAAAGGGAAAACGAAAATTAATAAGCGTGTGAAGCTCACACAGCAGGTGTTGTCTATCGTGACAAAGAGTTTACTTATCCAATTACTTATTCTAAATTCTCGAAAAGAACACTGTTAATTTACTTAATATATTAGTGCATGTTTTTGTAAAAATAATTTTCTCAATACAGGCAAGACTTTGGGTTCGAAGAAGTTACGAAATACATAATGATGATCCTTTTAGGTTTTGAAATAGAAGTCACCGCTTGATAATTTTCACTCTTTGTCGCAGCTCTTATGATGAATCAAAGAATATCCTTTTCTTTAGAAATTATCATCTTTTGAAATTATGAACTCCAAAATGACAACATTTGTATAAGAAAATAAATTGAAGGCAATAATTTAATTTTCTCCTAGTTCAAATAGTTTGACAAATAACTGTGTTTTCAATTTTTTTTCCATTTGCGGGGTTCTGATGTAATTTAAATTCCTTTTTAAAAGAATGTTCATGATCAGACAGAATAATAGAAGAAATTGAATGAAAATTCAGTCATTTTTTTAAATTTATGAATTACACTTATAGCTTTCAGCTTGAGAAAAAATAGATATAATTATCTAACAGAATATTTTGTTAATATTAGGGATACATGAGTGAAGAGTTATATTAAAGTCACACTATAGAGTTACACAAGAAATATTGATGACGGACCTCGTAGTTTGAACCATGAATCAGTGACGTGGAAGGCATTTGAGCTAGCACCCCCTCACTTAACATTCACACTACCCAAACGGGAGGACGCTTGAGCCTCGACAGATCTAATAGGCATCGGCCCCCTCTACACGGCGGTGGGTCTTCAGTGGCACTAGGATAGAACTAATGACACAGCACTCATGAGTCCGTGTCCTTGACCTCTAGACTACTGCGCCAAGGATAAGTGAGAGGGAAAGGGAAATAATTGTTGTGTGTCGTTGTTGATAATTCCAAATTTTCTAGTACTGCTAGACAGTCTCCGGAAATCAAACAAATTCTAAAATCCGAAGAGGGTCCTGAAGGATCTCGTGCTTTTTAAAATCCAAACAAGTCAAGATGTAGTCAGATGAGACCAGCTCGGAATAACACCAGTGGCACTCCGGAAATATCTTCTGTCCTGACGAAAAGTGACAGTTTTGATAATGAACAGCTTCAATTGGGCCTACAGCCAGGAGCAGCTAAACGGAGAAGACTGGCACTGGATGCCCGTGGCCTGTCTGTTTTAGCCCTGGGTGCCTTTCTGTTTTAGCTGAGCTCATTAATATGGCCTTCACGCCTAGGATGATCCTACCAGGAGAAAAGTTTCTCGAAATACTTCACCCATACCGCCTAAATACACCCTTCCGCCACTTTCAAACAACAACCTGGAATTGGTGGAACTAAACAGAACTAAAATCAAATTAGGACGAATTTAAAATCTATAAATATATAAGAATATCCCCAAGTATATTCAGAATTGTAAAATTTCCTATATATAAGTGACACCTATTCAAACTATCTCATTTGTAGTCAGTTTTTAATTAATACTATCATTTCTCCTCTGTCTAGACTCGTTTCTGCACGATTGCCTAGCGAGAAAGCTTATATTGAAAAATTAGAAAAAGCAGTTCATTTTAATTGTGCTTGCGCAAGCTACCGAGAAAAAACATGAACTAGTTAGAAGAAATAGAAAGAATAGATTAGAACTATATAATTTAAATTTATATAATTAAAGTAGTGGATTGACGTGATTAGGAAATATATGTGCACACAAATTATCTTTATTCAGTTCCCATTCAGTAGAAAATTGGGATTAAATTATGAGATAGCAAAAATCTTAAATATATATTTAATGTGTGTTATACTGTGTTAATGTGAACTATACATAAATTAAATAAATATTTATATCTTTTTCTTTTTGAGAAACAATATTTTAATACCACTATATACAGCGCACGATGCCGACAAAAGTTAGTTTAATTCATCTTATAAGCTATGTACTAGAGATATAAACGAAATATATAACAAGGGGAAAGAAACAAAAATATTAATAAATAAAAAAATTGAATATTTTTTTTTTAAAAAAAAAGAGTAAAGATGAAGAAGGGAAAGGAAAATATATTAAAGAAAGAGAAAGTTTTAAGATATTAAAAAAGGGCAAACAATATACTATTTCAATATAATATACAAAATAAATCGCAAAAGTGAATTTAACGAACTAAATTACTAAATACAAAATAATGGGTTAAATATGAACAAAATCAGTTGAGCAACCACTGTTAGTACATTCTTTTAGCTAAACACATATTGAACATAAACATTTCCTACGAAAAAAAAAATACTGTAATTTTCATGATAAAGCTGAATATTTTCTAAAATATATACTATAGTAAACAAATACAAAACAATTTCAAAATATTTACAAAATTATACCATCACAAACGCTTGAAGTGAAAAAATAAAGAAATAATAGTACTAAAATACCGGCTAGGTAATATAATTTCTTTTTAATATATTTCAATCAATAGAGAGAAATGAAAAAAATTAAATATAAAGTTCTAACATTATGAAATAAGCCATATATATATGTATATATTTAAACTTTAATATCTTTAAACATCATAATACTATTTCATGAGTAGGATTATAGTGAAAAATAAATACCTTACTAAGACTTGTGTTCAAATTGCTTAGCTTACCAATTGCTAGGGGATTTTAGTGCTTACTTTAAATTTTTGTGATTTTATATCTCATTTAAATTTTTTAAATTATAATACTTTACAAAAAATAAAAATAGTTGTTATGCATACTTGTTAGTAACAAACATATATTTTTCGATTACAAAATAGTTTTTTTAAACTTCATATTATTATATTTCAACTGAAATACATAAAAAAATTCTAGCGTATATTTTGTCTTTGTAGAATGCATTTGTAAAATCCAGACATGTCTATCCTCTCTCAGTTGATCCTAGTCTCAGAATTTGTTTCTTTATTTCCTTCCTTTTTTCAGTGACGGAATTCTCGATAAGATTCAGACACTAGAGATTATGTGAGGCATATATAAAATGTTATCAGACGATTTAAACATGAAAGGATTAAACCCAAGTTCTCTGATAGAATTATCTTTTAGGAAAATATATATGAATAAAAAATAATAAGAGAAAAACCAAATGTATAAAACCTTTATTTTCCTTTGACAGTTTATTAACGCCGCATTTCGATGCAACATGAAGACTAATGTACCAAACCCTCAAAATAGTTGTTTTTTAATATACTAGGATTAAAACCCCTGATTTCGAAAAATTATCAATCACAAGTTTAAAATCATTACCACTCGGATACCCCAGACTTTCCTTTCTTTTCTGAGTTTAAAAAAAGTAACTAAAGATCATATTTTCACACACACATAGATGATTGATCATTTTAAAAGTTGTAACACATGGCAACTAAGTATTTTTTTACCAGTTTTGCAAAGGATATTTTCAGAACGTCCGTTTTTAGTTAATTTTATTAATGATTAAAAAAATAAATTGGAAGCTTAAAATATTTTTTTTCTGTAAGAAGCAGGGCTTCAAACCGTATAATTATTTTCATTCCGTTCAACTAACAACAACAACAAAAAAAGATAAATCAGTTCAGTTTCGGTTTTTGTTCCATGTTTTCGGTTCAGCTCCGAATGAATAATTTTATTTTATGTATATTCTTATCTGTACAAAAATAAAATTCTATCATAATGAAAAAAATGTAATTCTATCAAAATTTAGAAGATTTTATTATTTTCTTAATTGGCACACTATGGGAATTGATACAATTAACCAGTATGTACGATACGAGTGGTGAGCAGAGAACGGCGAGCATTGGCATTGTTATCCATTATCAAAATCGCATTTGACAACTAGGCTCATGATTGGTTTGTCTATCTAAACTGTATATACAAACATTCGTGGATGATAGCATGCTGAGATGCAAAAAAAAATATAACTCAATTAAATTAAATATGGCTTCTACAAATAGTTTAACGATAAACTGGAACAGAAAAGTACTAGTGAACATCAAAACAGGAAATTGAGAAGTAATGCACATGTAATGATGATATAATTATATGTAAGACGTTAAGTTAGAAAATATTGATAAGTTGGTTACAGTAACAAAATGGCTGAAGACATATTGTACCTAAATAAACCGAGTTTTTTTTCGGTTCAGCTCCGGTTCGAAGCCCTATTAAAAAGTTATAATATCAAGAAGAACCTCAAGAAGCTATAATTCAAGAAAATATTCTTAAGTGTTCCATTCGAGTATGTATGCGTGTGTGTGTGGGGGGGGGGAGGTTGTGAAAAACATAGAAATATTTTAAGTAAACAGAATGAATTTGATTCGTAAGCAATGCTTTAACTATATTTTGATGAAGCTCATGATTAACCGACACATACTCCTAAATTCATCAGAAAAAATTGCAAAATAATAATGTTGGATTTCGAGGAAAAATTTTAATCCTGTTTTTGATGATTTTAATCCAGAGTGTTTTAGTGAATGATCGTTTAATAACTAATTAATCATTAAAGCTGTTCTCACAAGTAGAACAAGTTCCATTAGCAGCAAACCTTTTAGCTGTTAACCATGGTTAAGAGACATGAACGACAATGGAGCTAGCACCCCACTATCCGAGCTTCCACATTACATCAATATGAAGACTTTTGACATTCAAAAACTTCACAGGCGTCAGCCTTTCTACGTGGTCCGTTTTCATTGGCTCCAAAATTTGAATCGCAGACATAACAGAATCATTCATGGTTATGTGTGATTTCTCTATTCAGGTTTATTTTGTTAATTAATATTGTACTTCGAAACAACTCGAAGAGTAATGAAATCAAGAATATACACTCAAAGATGAGTGAATATACTCACCATTAGATTAAAGTTCAATAAAAAAAAATTTGCTGTTATATATAAGAAGTACATTTTTACAAAATAAGTTGAAATAAATACTTTTGCGTTAAAGAAGATGTGTTTATTTGCAATGTCAAACTCTGGATAAATATTAATATTTGAATTCTAGATTGACATCGACTATCTCTTTTGCAATAAAATTCCTGTTTCATGAAACACTGATATTTCATGAAGTTACTTATAAAATATCAACTTATTTTGGGGATATTCTAACTAAGCTACACAAATACGTACATTAAACATTTTCAAATAACTTTTTATATACATAGAGTTCAGATTTAAAATAACGTAAGCAATGCATAAAAAATAATTCCTTCGATATATATTTAATATTCAATCTGTAAGAAGAATGTATACTTTTATTTTAATTTTCTTTGTTATGTTCTTGCTACAAATTTTGCACTTTATGTATTAATACTGTGTAATCTAATTTATATGATATTAAATATGCTTAGGAATATAGTTATGCACATGCATCATCTTTTAATAAATACAAATATTTAATAGATATTTTAGGAACTCCAAGTTTAGTTTGCCTCATATTTCGGCACTAATTATTCACATATTTCAGCCTTATTTGTTATTTAATATTTGCAAAAAGAAATAAGTTATTTTTGTTTCTACTTTAAAAAAAATAATGCATTTTAATATTAGGATTGGTGAAAAAAACTTAGTTCCTCTTAGAATATATGGAATTCTTATGTCTCCGAGGCTTTATATAAATTTTTATATGAATTCCTATTACTCGTTTTCTATAACAATAGCTTCATAAATATTTAAAAAACTTTTTCGTATAAAATTAAATCGAAGACGAACTTGTTTTTTTAAAAAAAATCTGACTATTATAATAATCAACAAACTCTGGAGTTTATAGAAATTTTTTATTAGAAATTAAATTTTTAAACTGATTTTTTCTTAAAATATCTTTTAAAATTATTTTAAAGTAAACTTGACTCGTTAAAGGCTAAGAACTCGTAATTAAATCAGGACTTTAATTGAAAATAAAAAAATCAAAAGATTTTTTTAAAGAAAAAAAAAAAAGAAAATGAACTTTAAAAAGGCTGTTAAAAAGTGTCTTAAGAAGAGCATATGATTTCAAGCCCTTTTACGATTCTGCTCCTTCTAATATTTTCTTTAATTTAATTAGTGTTATTCGTGTGCCTACGCATTTCTCAAAAACAAAAACTCTTTTGATGTTAGTGAATTCGTTTATGCCCTTTTGAATATTTTCAACCATCACTGAAGTTTATCAAAGATTAAGAGAGAAGTAATAACTTCAAAATTTTCATGAATAAGTTAGGTAAACCTCAAAGTTAAAACTTGTTCGTTTGATTCTGAAAAGAAGGTTTTAAGACATTATTTTGAAAGTTATTTATTTTGTTGTAGAAATAAAATGAAAAAAAAATGATCCTTTGTCAAGAATTTTATTTATGCCCAAAATATCAATATTTTAATCAATATAAATTAGAAATTTGATAAAGTTTTAAACATTAGGGAATAAGTAATTCCATTAATAAACTTATTAAATCATAAACTATGTCCCTGCATCAAATAAACTGCTACTGTGCCTTTTAAAAAGAAAATAAGCATTTGAATTAATTTTCCATATCTTTTTTGCTAACACTTAACTTTTGCAGTCATAGTTATCCACTGCTGACCATCAAAAATACACTACCAAAGAGTACAAGATGTAGCAAAAAGAAATTTATTATAGAGAAGACACAATAATAAAGGTGAAATGATTGAAAATACGGCTTTCTTCGGGGGGGGGGCAGTATTGAGCAGGGCTTTCATGACCGCCATTAATGACTGCTAAATTTCAGAATAGAATGAGAGACTTTTGAAGTCTTTTCTGGGAATAACAGCCTATGCTGCCTGAAGTTGATCTAGTGTAACAGTAGATACTGTGAGAAATGGTTCAGTTCTCCAATCATCAACCAGAAACGTTCCTTAGATGATGATTTAGAATAACAGGCTGAGCAGGGTAACAATGCAATCGTGGGCTAAGAAGCAGGTTTGGACATATTACATGTGTAGTAGTGCATTTCTTAGTTGGAATGTAGACGAAATAATTTGTTAAACTAAGATAGGTTAACAAACTTCAGAACCTCACAGATGTAGTTCTGGCTGCTCATCGCACTGGTTATACGTACTTAGGGTACAGGAATGGAATATAATACTATCTAAAAAACCATGATACCGGATATAGGACCAGTGTGATAATACAAATAGCAATAATTAAGAATTATTTCTTCATGTGGTATCCAGATTCTAAACAGACCATCGAGATGATAAAGGCACAAGCGCGATTCATCCACACAGATAATGTTCGCTTTTTTATTGTTCTTATTCACAGTTTAATGAATAATAACAGATGTAAATGGCAGTGAATTTAGGACAAAGTTAATATTGTCGCCTTTCAAATAGTTGATTCTAATGCAAACGATGTCGAATGGTACGTGCGAAACAATTTTGTGTAACATACCAAACAGACCATATTTGAGATGGCCGAGAGATCCATCACTGTCATGTATACATCATACCTGTCATCATGCGTAGTGATGTAATGAGGCTGTTGAATCGATGCCATCGATTAGTCGTTCCCTATTGCAATCATCGATTACAGATCCGCATTACTGTTGCTTGGTTACATTCTACAAAATCACTGATTTCTCCGAAAAATATTCTGCATTCGGTTTATGTAACAATTCTTCTTCGGATGATCTTGTATGACGCTTGTATTCTTCTTCAAGGAAAAATGAAGCTGCTTACGCAAAACAATCTCAAGAAAAACCAGTTTCAGAATTTTTGTCATTTTGTTCTTCTATATAGCACACATTGGAGTTGCTACAGAGGTCCATGATGTATGTCTCCCTAAAATGTCAATCATTTTCATACCTTATTGTAGGGTACATCAACAATTGCATTTTAAGTATGGTGAGTAAGAAGTGTACTATTTATATATTGCATATGGATGAAAGTGAAAGTAAAAAAAAAAATCTTTGCAAAGTTTGTAGTATAAAATAAGTTTTACATATTTCCATATAAAAGTTAAATGCCTTCAATATATATATATATATATATACTTGCTAAATTTTGAAGATGACAAAGTATCAAATAACATGTGAAAGACATTTCAAGCAAATTTTTGAAATAACTACTGAACAATGTTTTATGTAATAACATATGACACAACAATGCTTTAAAAATAACGCAAATGAAAAATTTCATACGTAAGAAATTTTTAGAAACTAATTACTAATAAAAAACTTTTTATTTTGTATCAAGTAAGAAATTAGTTTGTTTATAAGAATTCTTACAATGAAGTCAAAATGATCCCATATAGTAACAACATATAAAAAAGTAATTGGATTTAGAATAAGATGTTTTTATAACAAATACAGTGAAAATAACTAAATTTTTAGATTATATTTAGAGAAAAACACTGTGCATACAGAAGTTAAATTTAAAGATGTATAAAATATTTTAAATTAATATATAATATATATATATATATATATAAGTGAATAATTAGATTATTATATATATATATAAATTTAAAAATTAATTAATATATATAATAATTCTAAAAATATACATTTTGTAAAAAACCTTTACAAAATATCTCCAAAATATCTTCTGTGAAGTAAAATGATTTGTTAAAAAAATAAAATTACAGAGAATAAAATAACTAGTTTTTACATAGGAATTTTTATTTTAAAATATATAATACACTTTTAGAGGTTGATTTAGGGACACATAAGTAGCCTTTTCCAGTTAATAAGTTAATATGAAGTAAATACTTGTTCATGGAATGGTTTTACGTATTTGTACAGAAAATCAATATATTTGTTAGTGTTTTATTAAGCATTGTAAAATTCTCAACTCATTAATACTTTTTCACATTATTATACCACTCCTTTCACATTCTAGATTGCTGTCGGAAATAAATAAAATAGATAACATTACTCAAGATAAATTTTTATGCTTAAAAAAACCACTTTTATCATTAATATTTTTAACATACGAGTAAATGCATTGCTCCTCTGTAGGTGTATTATTCACTAAAACAACAGATAAATGTTGTATTTATAAAAAACAGAAATTTTTGAAACACTTGATATTGCTGAATTTAACAGAATTATTTTTTACAAGGTTCTCAAGCTCAGTCTTTTTCTTAAGCTTTCCCATTAATTGGAAATTTATTTATAATATTATCTTATTAAATAATATAAAAACTAAGGACTTTATCAAAAATGTTTTTTTTTGTCTAATTTTAATTTAAGGATGGAACTATTTCATTACTTTGCATTCAGCCAAAAACGAAGATAATCACCTTTTTCGATATTTTTATCCTGGTAATTTTCACTTATTACTTTTTCGTTTTTTTACTGCAGATGTCCATAAAAATCAACAAAACAGATCCTTTAAGAAATCTATTTATACTTATTTTCATTTATGGATTGCATTTTTTTATATTATGAAATATTTAAAAAATACTTGATAGAAAATTTTATTTGATCTATCGATAAACTTCAGTAAATTTTGTAAAAAAAAGCTCTTTGCGAAGATTCGTAATTCTATTACAAGACCAAACAAATAAAAGCAAAAACCTCAAAAAAAATTTAGGAACTCATTTCGCAAAATAAATGCTAAAACCTTGCAAAGTTATTGTCTTCTCACAGATTATGTAAAGCATTTGTATAAACTCAACAATACCATTCCACCCACTGTTTTCCGTTATAGAAAAAGTGATTATAATTTCCTGTCGTTTGAGTCTATAGGTTTCTTAATGACGGATTTAAAAATAATAAATCGTTAATCGTTAAGAATTTGTGATAAA
>BMAO01006381.1:0-23584 GCA_019973975.1 Trichonephila clavata | reverse complement strand
GAAAGAGATTAATTAAAATTCACATCCCATATTATGGAAGGCAAAAATTACCAAAGAAATCAAAACTGTAATCAGAGTTATTCTGCTTTCGAACAGAATCAAGCTGCATCCCCTTTTAAAGAATGGAACAAACATTAAACATTTTTTTATTAGGGAGTTTTTTAGATCTGTACTTTGTTCTAAATAGAAATTATTGTAAACATCGTCTTTTTGTTAAATTAGATGTCGAGCTAATTTATTTATGAAAAAAGAACTTAGAATGTCAAGATTTTCTTTTACTTTGTTCCTGTTTTCGAATGATTTAATTTCAGATATCAGGTTTCAAAAGTGCTGTAAGATAGCAGAGTATCAAGGTGTTATTGACCTTCCCTTAGCATATGCAGCTAGAATAAAAAAAATATTTTTAAGCGCGCGCACACACCACAAACGCACACCACTCACACATTTATGATTATTGTGAAAATGCGTGTCGCATTTAACTTTAAATAACACTTTTAATCTAATTTGCTTTAAAATATCTACACTAAAAATATACTCTTTAAGCCCCCCAAATTTTTTAAATAAAATAAACTATATTTTACGCAAATTAACGAATAAAATTCACAGGAAATTTAATCAGAATGTTCTTAAAATTTACCCCGCAAGATATAATTTTTCCAACTTTGTTTCCATGTATGCCAAAGAAAAGAATTTAAGAAAAGAACTAAGTAAATCAAATTTGTTGATAATTATAAATCAATCCATTATGATTTTACGCGGAATAGTAGCGAGAATGAATAACTTATTTTCAACGGCGTTTTGAATACGTTTTTTTTGTTTTTTAAATCAATCTCAATTTAGTGCAAAGGGAAAAAAATCAACGAATAAATATTTCATAGAATGGTACGATAGATACCTAAGTTGATCTAAAATGAGGTTAAAAGCAATTCATATGACAGCTCTTTGACAATATAATTACTAAGCTGTTTCTGAAAGTTTTGCCGTTTCTGCTTGTGAAAGATACAGTAAAGAGTTTTAGAACGAATTATAATTTAACCTTTTTATTCTAACTACTGCTATTAGAGTTTCAAAGTAATTGTTATTTTAAAATTTGCGTTTTCTTTACTAATTACGAATTCCTTAACTTGGCATCTCTTCTGTTGTATTTTGAAGCATTTTATCAGAGTTTATATATTTTACGATTATGAATTAAATATTTACCGGTAAGTTAACGAAATATTATAAATATAAAAAAGCTGCGAAAGTAGTTTGTTAAAAGTTGCTGTGATATTTCTTGTATCTAAAAAGTTTTCACCCATTTTTTCAGTTGTCGATTGAAAATATTTTTTACTATATGGAGGGCAATAGCTAAATGATGTGTGTGTATCCTAAAATAAAAAGGAAAAATAGTCATCAAGATTTAAACTGTCAAAAATATTTTGTGAGCATTTAAAAAAATATCAATAACAAATCTGTAAATAAATAAAAAATACTCTTACATGGTAAATTGAAAATAGCAATACTACTCTAACTTTTGACCAGATATTGTATTTTAATTTATGACCAATTTTATAATAAATAAATAAATAAAAGAGAGAAAGAAAGAAATTAAATGCTGAAAATGTGCTATTTCTGTACTTTATTTGTAAAAATTAGACATTAAGCTAATAATATGAAAATAAATACACTGTAATTTATGAAAAAGATTCTAATGGAAGTTGCTATTATTTAAATCAGGGGTTGGCAGCTTATGGCACGCCGTACATTTCTCAATGGCACTCTGCACTACTCTACAAATTTGTCAATTGTTGAGTGTATGGATGGATGCTGTGATAAATTTGTAATGTACCTTATTTGAGAAGCATCTTCAGAATTATGAACATTTACAAAATTACGAAAAAATCTGAAACATAACTCTGAAGATAAATTTACAGTTATTTTGTAAATTACTCAATGTTATCGCTGGAGAGATTTAATTGTTTGAAGAAAGAAAATTGAATGAACCTTGCTTTTTTTTATTTTGGTTCCACATATCAAAGGAAAAAATCTATCCTCATTTGAAAAATATTTCGAAACTGAAATTGTTTAACAACTGCATGCCCAGAATCGTGTCGATTTGAAAGTCACACATTATACCCCTAATTTTACGATGGGAAAGTTGAGCGGTGCAAGCACTAGGTTCGCATTAAAAATTTTATTTAACTGTAATGAAGAAAAATACTTATATTTCACTTTGTCTATTTCTTAATTTAGTATATATGTTAAATAATACATAATATATGAACAATTTTAATTTTTTTTTGTTGAAGAAATAGATGTATTTTATGTTGCTTATTTTTATGTTAAGAAATATCTATAAATGTGCAAAATTAAAGTTTAAAAAAAAACCAAATATGTGAATTACTGACCTCTATTCTCTAACTCTGCATGCATTATCAAGGGCATCAAATTGTTTCGAAAATGTCTTTCTGTGTGGCATGCTGAATCCTATTGTTAGATTGGTTTGGCACGCCACAGCTAAAAGGTTGCCGACCCCTGATTTAAATGGTTTGTTTGATTCATAATACGACTACGATGATTTAACGATAAATGATTGAAGCACGAAAAACAATTTGTAACAAATATTAAGTTATCTAATAGAATAGCAATAAAAACGCTTAAGTTCCAAAGAAGAAAAAACCCAATAAAATCCCTTTTATTAAAGCATTTTGGTTTAATTGTCATGTAATTAATTTTAATAATACTTATGCTTCGGTTATGTAAAAACATTATGTGTTTTCTGATGAATTTCAACATAAAAATAAATGTTGACTTAGAAAAATTTCTCCAAAATGTTTAAAGTTATCACACTCTTGAACAACTTTTTAAGAAGTTACTCAAAGCCCTGAAAAAAATACACTTAACATGCATTAAAGTTACAGCAAGCTATCTTAAGGATACATTTGAAACTCAAAATATATATAATTATGCTTCATCATCAAAGTACAAGTATATCGCATTTTTGGTTTGATTTATGTTACACTTGATTGATTTATTGGTTTGATTTATGTCACTACAGAGAAAGTCCGAAATCGAAGCATAAGAGGTGTGACACACACACAAAAACGAGACTGGTCCAATAAATCATTGAACTTATACATAATCAGTTCTCCATGACAGTATCCCCTTCAAAGTAATTTTCTTCAGCATTTCCACACTTCTGCATTCATTGCTGCCATGGTTGGTAACAGTTCTAAAACAAGGTTTTTGGAAGACCCTTCAGAAGATTGTCCATTTTTGCCGGAGCCTCTTCAATTGAGATAAAATGGGCCCCCTTTAAGCAATATCTAACAGTAGAAAATTAAAAAAAAAACATGAGGCCAAATCAGGTGAATAAGGTGGATGTCCCATCACAGTACTGCTTTTGCTGGTCAGAAACTGCTTGATAGAGAGGGCCATGTGAGCGGTTGCATTGTCTTGGTGCAACAGCCATCTATCACTCCTCAATTCTGGCCTTTTCTTTCTAATTTTTTCACGAAGTCTTTTTAGTACTAGAATGTAGTAGTGTTTATTAACAGTCTGACCTCTGATGTGAGTAGGAACCCACTCATATCACGAATTTTGGCAATGTTTTGGTCTTTAATTACTGACCTTGGGCGCTCAGCACATTCGTCATCGTCCACACTGTCTCTTCCCCTTGAAAGTTGCTAATGCCATTCAAACACACGTGCACATGTCAAAGTTTTATCTCCATAAGCCTCGGTTAATATTTGAAATGTTTTAGGGGATGATTTCTTAAGTTTCACAAGAAACTTGATGTTGATTCGACATTTCTCCAGCAGAATGCTGTTGCACGGGTTCATTCAATGCAGCAGTTCTCCCAATTGGCGTGATAGATTAAGGCTAAACTGGCAACATGGATAGAAGAAGTGAGCGAGATGACGTTACCAAACAGTTGCTGCAAACTTCACCCTTTTTTCAAGCTTCACACTTAGTCTCGTTTTTTGTGTCACACCTTGTACAATGAACTACAAGAAAAAGCAAGCAAAGGTAAATTACTGATTCCTTGGTTGATTACAGTTTAGGGAAAAGTTGTATATATTTTTGTAGAGTTAGAAGAGAGAAAGTGTAGAAACTTGCGCGCTCTCTCTATTTTATGAATTAATGTTAAGTGTTTGCAGAGATATTGAGATTAATCGGTTATTTTTTGTATTGTGCATACATTTTCCGGAATAGAATGTTATTTATATATTTTTAACATTAAACTAAATGTAAATTATATAGACTGAATTTTTTTACGTTTAAGATTTCCTCTGATTTCAGTATCCTTACTCGAAAAGTTTTTAAAAAATCTGCTACTAAATAAATTAATTCTATGATATTACAAGGAGTTTGGCTGAAAAAAAGTAAAAATTAATAAAATATTCTGATTAATCAGTTTACTGGAAGTAATGGTAATTTTTTAATATTTTTCTGAGTTCATTTTTAGTTGAATTCATTAGAATTATAGTAAACTGTTTTGCATAAATATGCTTGCTAAAAAACGATTCCAGGGCTGTTTAAAAATTTTAATTTCAAAAATGAAACTTTAACAGCATATCTTAAGTGCTACGAAATTCTGCAAAAAAAATTAAAAAAGTGCTCATTTAATTTCGTTTTGTTTTGAACTGTATCGCACATGTACAAAAAAGTTTTTCGATGAATTTAGCACTTTTTGACAATTGCATGGGTACATTTGATCTAATTAGTGAGAATATTTTGATATTATATCTCATTTCATATATTTGCGGAATAGATTAATTTTTGCGTATGACCAATTTCAATTTTAATAATCTTAATTCGCATCCAGTTACCGTGGATTAAAAATGTGAAAATAGTTAATCGTTGTAAAAAAAACATCTCAAGTTTTCCAGCACCTTATGTAATATAGTATATATATATATGTGTGTGTGTGTGTGTATGTGTGTGTGTGTGATGAAAATCTTTTAACATGGAACTGAGCAGAAATATTTTTCGTGTTAAATTATATTGCAAAACAAAAAACATATATTCAACAAAATTGAGTTTATTCGAGTACATTTTATTCACTAAGGACGATGACATACATGTAGGGATTGCAATAGCGGTATACCGGGATTCCGAATACCGGTATTTTAAGCCATTAGTATAATTTTGTAATACCGGTATTCACAAGCTTAAATACCGGTTTTTCGGTACTTACTAGAAGTTTTTTAAATTGTCTCCACTATATGTTTAGGGATTGGAAACCTAGCAAAATAGTATACGTTCTTGTTTTTATGTCTCCCTAACGGGTGAAATTAATTAGACTGTGAATATAGAGTGGCATTGTACAATCAAGAGAAGTGATAAAATATGTGAATTATCCAAAGAGGTGGGCTAAAACTGTCCTATTACAGCTCAGAGCGATACTGCACACTCGCAGGATTCGTAGTCTGATATTTGTATCTGTGAAAACAAGGTTGTAGTTGTGAAGAAAGTGCGCATTTTATTTCGATATTTTTTTTAATTTGGGAGTTTGTTATTCACATTGTATTTGTATATCATACTTGAATTTACATATCATCATGATTTTATAAATGAAAATGAAAAAGAAGAAAAAGAGACTAACCAATTCAAATTTGATCAAGTTTATAATAAAGTTTCTTAAAATTTTTTACCCACAAACCTTATCCACATTAAGAATTCGGTACAGTTATCGAAGATGATTATGACATTAATATCGATAGTGAAAAAGAATTGTTACTAAAAAAATTAAGACTAAAAAAATTTCAACAAACCAAAATACAATACAGAAAACAGCTATATCCAAAATCATCTGACGAGAAATCGATTTATTTGAAGATGAGAGATTTAGAGGTAAATACTCTTGGAAAAAGTATATCACATATTGCTAACAATGCTACCAACTATTGTACATGCCGAAAGAGCATTTTCGACAGCTGATAGTTTTTGCATATAATTACGTTCCACGCTTAATGACAGTACAATTAATGCATTATGTTTTTTAAGATCACATTTCAAAAATTTGTAATAGTACAACAGACTGAATACACTTTTTTGGGGATTTAAATAAATGAGATGCTCCTTTATTCTTTTTTGTGATTCTTTCTGTACTGCATTACAAATTAATTTTTTGTGATATTTTTACTCTAATAAAACAAAAAAATGAATAATAAATATAAAACAAAAAAAAACCTGCAATTTCTTTTTTTCCTAAAACTTCTATTAACGGTATTAAAACCGGTATCCCGGTATTAAGATCTAAAAAATACCGATTACCGGTATTGAACTTTTAGTCCGATATTGCAATCCCTACATACATGATAAATGATGATTTTATATGATTACATACAATTTATTTATGTGTATATATGCATGTATTTAATACAAATCTATGAAACAAAAATATTAACAAGAACTTAATGAAATTTAATACAAAATTTTCAAACTTTTGAAAAACAAAGAATTTATTGATTTTTGGAAATTAATCTGATATTTTTCTTTGTATTGTCTTTCTTAGCGTAAAACTGTCAGCAAATCGTTCGTTGTCTACCATTTTGTTATTCATTTCCTCCTTGGAGTGTGCGTTTAAATAACTACGCATACTTTTCATGATGTTATCCATTTCAGATGACTAAGGAACAGGAGTTGCATTATTTATTTTATTTTCGTCGTCGCGGAATTTGTCTTAATGATATATTTTGAGTTTTTAACAAATTCCAAAATGACTTTGTCTGCCATAATTGGGGCTGTACACACATTATCATCAACTACTGCAAAGAACACTTCTGACGATTTAGTAGGACAGTCCTATAATGCAGAAAAGTAATGTGAAACCACTACTCTTTCATTTCATATCCGTCTTAAATCTAGTGTTTTTCCGGATTTTGTTTATTTCCAGAAGGAAAATCTTTTCATGTTAAGTGATCTTCGTTTCGTGTTAAGAGAAAAATATGCATGAAAATATCTAGTAGTTTTTCGGGACCGTTTATATTAATTCGTGTTAACTGATTCGTGACTGATATTAAACGTATTTCGCATTAAACGTATTAAAATATAAGGATGATTCCTGGGAAATAGAATTTCCCTGGAATTTTTTTTCGAAACATAGAGAGTACTCCTCATGATGCATATAAAAAAAGTAAAAAGAAATTTGCAATTCCTTCATTAGAATTATCTCTTATCTATTAATTATAAAGATTTACTTACTCAGCCAGTGTAATTTACGAAATGCTCATGAGGGTTTTGTCATAAGACCTTGAGGTGAATAGACATTTTAGTTCAAGAAAAATACTCCCAAAGCGAATGAATGCACTCCATTATTTATTCTAGAATGTCATGGGAATATTGAAAATGCCGCCAAAAGCTTTCAAGGCTCAAGGTGTTTTTATGTCACATATTATGCGCAATTTTAGAACTTGATAATTTGCTAAATAACGAAACAATAGTATATATTTATGACTCCTTCCCAAGAGAAAAATAAATTCAGGTTTGATATATTTAATCTTTATTTTGCATCATTTATGCAGTTAATTATAAAAACTATTATAGAATACAGTAAACCTCAACTAATGTGCGATTTTCAAATCTCGTCGACATGTCTTTCACCTCCCCTAATTGGTAATGTGATTAAAGATGTTGTTGATATTGCTAGGCATATAAATTTAGAATCGAACAGTGATGCCGGTTTAAAAACTGTAGGATTCCAACAATCTGAAGCTGAAAATTAATGAGCTCATAGAAATGCATGAGCAAGAACAAGACATTGAAGAACCAGTCTTTAGACCCAGTTCAATCAGATCAAATGCCAGTTGAGAATTTGACACACAGGTCTCAGTTTAATCGAAAAATAAAAATTTTAGTAAATACAGATTCCAAAGAAGAGCGTATTTTTTAAAAAAACAAGGAATAAAAAAACTATTAGCATAATACGAGGAATTTTACGGAAGGGAAAAAAAATATGACTGAGCCGGCAGGTTACTTAGATTTTATGAAACTTCTACATCCAAATAACTTTGGCTTACGATTCGTATTTGTGTTATCTAAGATTTTACTAAATGGTTTTTTTACCTAAATTATTTTTTTATCCTTTCTCCGGTCCTCATCAGAAATAATTTACATGTATTTATACGCAAATCATACCCGACTTAAACGGTTATCACTCTGCCGCACCTATCGCGTAAGTTTGGTGTATTACTGCACAATAAAAAAATTATACATAATTCAGAGGAAAAATTGCTTGTAAAGCATTAATATATGTGATTTGTCGCAGCTAGAGTATTAGATGCTGAATATATTTTAAGACTTGAAATTTGAGCAGCAATTTTTTCCCCTCACGCATGTAACCCTAATATTCAAACCATTTTAATCGAAAGAAATTTTTAAGGGATCATAAAAATGTCTTTTTAAGTGACTTCCTTTCTTAATAACAAGAAAAGTGGCTTACTCTAGACAGGAAGTTTTATGACAAGAATTATAAAAATTATATTATATTATAAAAAATTTTAAATTTTTCTCTTGACCAGGACATGTAAACAATTCCCGGAACGTTTTTCATTTTGTGTCGCTTTTGTACAATGCTTTTTTGTTTGTAATTACGTAAATACTAACCACTTTACTGATTATCCCGAGTTATCTCGGATTCATATGTATTGCAAATTATTATTATCCTGAGTTATTTCGGTTTCGTATGTATTGCTATTAATTTTTCGCCTAAATTATTTCAGATAGTAGCACTTGCGGAACGATTTGTTTCGTCACATTTTCCCTCGGCCTGAAGTTTATAATGAAAGTCAACCAGCTGCTTATTTTAACTCCAGAAAAAGAGGGGGAAAGTATTATAGGAAGATCCCCCCCCTATTTATTAGATTTGTGGAATTCCTACATTTTGTGCTGTAAATCAGGAGGGGGGGGGAGGGTTCACGATCACCCAAAACAATTTAAAATAGAACTGGTTGGAAAACTAACGAAAGACTAAGAGCCAGCATTAGTCTTTCGTCTCTCTGACTTACCCCAGAGCATTCAGCAGATGTTATTTCTACTACTCACAGAAAAAACTCTAACGAGACTTTTCTCGTTTAAAAGATTCCATGGAAAGTTCCCAATAAGAAAAGAGACCAGATACCAGTTTATTGAATGTCAAAACAAACCCCACAAAGCATAATATTATTTTTCTTTTCCCTAAGATATCTCTGGTTAGTAAACTATTAAAAATAAATGCTTTAACACATGTAAAAAATTAAAAAATCAACTTAAAACCTGCATATGGTGTGATTTTTAGTTCTTTATATTTAATAATATGATGATTTTTAAGTAATTGTTTTTAAATAAATTGGTAAAAGGAGCGGTTAATGGTGTTTCCCAAACAACGTTTAAGAAAAAGTTAAGATGGTACATCCATATGTATTACGAAAGAAAAAGTTTAACTCCTCTTAAGAGAACCAGGACATGCTCGGTAGTGTAATATGCCAAAATTAAGACCCTTTGTTTGTGAGATATATATCTTTTAAAATTTTCAATAGAGCTTAGATATCTTACATTGTTAATAAAGGTAATTTAATTATTCTGTAGATCTACAAAAATAACTTTTTAGTTCAAAAGTTTTTTTTTCCCTGCTTAATTTAATTAATACGTAATTTTTGAGAACTCATAATACATACTTATGTTTAGGTACCATTTTTTTAAAAAGTATCTTTTTTTTTATGCAAAATATTTTTTACACATATATAAAACAATACACAAAAGACAGTGAACCTATTTTTTTTAGTGAAAATTTAGTATAGTTTCTTTAAAAAATTACAAAACTTTGAAATTTGGAAATTTTTTATTTTTTTGCTTTTTTATGCATGAAACCATTTTTAAAAATTTAGGCACTACTTTAATAGAAAAAAATTAGTTTCACTATATGCATAGGCATCTTGTATAGAAGTATAAAAATCTGAAATCTTATAGTGCAATAGTTTTTTTTTAAATGTACCTAAATGTAAAAAAATATGCTTTTGAGAAAAAGTGAAAAAAAACTAAGGGTCAAAAGGGGCGTGGTCATTTTTTATTTACATTTTTATTTTTCATATTTTAGGGCTATTTTATCAACAAACATATAAGTATTATACACATTTAGGTTCAGAAAAATATGCACTATTTTTTAGAACTAAAATTGAAAAATCGATTTTTTGAAAGTATATGATGTCATGGTTTTCTTAATATTAAAGAAAATATTACACTATAAATATGGAAGGGAAAAAACAGATGTGTAATGATGTAAACGTCTCAAAAGAATTTAAATCAAGAAAGAATACTATTTTGATCTTAAATCTGTAACCAAACACCTTATAATTTAAAGTTGATGTCATTCTTAATATTTTATATGATTTAATTATACATATAAAAACATAACTAGAATAAAATATTCGATTTAATGTATTTACATTTTAAATTGATTGTAAATACCATTATATGCTCAAAATATTCGCAAATAAATAAGCAGAAATGTACACCAATAGAAAAAAACCTCGGCATACATCTGTATGAAGGTTTTACTAAAATAAAGACGAATATGTGTATAAAAAATTGTAAGAAATGTGTCAAGAAGAAGCACCTAAGTATACTATAAAACATAAATATCAAAATAAAATGAATGTTATTAATCACAGAACTTTTGCACACTACATCTTTTTAAATTAATGCAATGATGATTATCAAATTATAGGGAATATTGCTCAATTAAGCTGACTGATTAGTAATTACTCAGCTAATTTAATCATTTAATGTAATTGAATAATGACTGTCGGTTATTGACCCTGATTAGTTGCTTAAAGTATTGAAGTGATTCTCTTTTTTAACAGTATGTTGTATTAAGTTGCAACATCAAATACTTTTAAATGCGGAAAGATTTTGTTTATAGATATTAAGTTCGTTTACAATTAAATTTTGTCTAGAGTTGAACTACTTCATCTATATTTTTAAAAGAAAAAAAATATACAGAAAAGTCTTGAGATTTTAATTATGATATTATAATTAAGTTTTTAAATAAGATAATGCTTTAATTTAATATTTTATGATCAAGTTTTTTTATTCATTTCCCAACCATAAGCTGAGTAGTTGTTTGAAGAAACTTTTATTGCTCAGATGCTGAAATTATTTATTTAATCATAATACTGATTATTTATAAAATATTAAATATAATGCTATACCGTTCGCAATTTAAAAATAACCCATTCTCATAAATTATTTTCGTGAAAAACACCACTTTCTGAGATACTGATTATTTCTATGTAAAAAATACTAATAAAATATTTACTTACACAAAAATTATTTAACCGTGAAAATGTTTCTTGTAAACATTAATTAATTTATTAATTTGATTTAATTGTTTAGTTTTAAGTAACATTACTCGTGTAGTTTTGAAATGCTTTGTTAATGAACAATAATTTGGTTAATTGAATATTGATTCATTTAAATCAAAGCTATAGCGAAATTTTGAATGTGTGTATGAAACATTTTTAATAATATCAAACAGCCCATATAACCACAAATGAAATATTAACTAACTTCTGAAAAAATTTGTATGTAAATAAAAGAAAAAGAAAGAGTGCTATATTTAAGAATTAAGTTGCTAAGGAATGTATTTCGTAAATAGTAGCTGAGAGTAAGCATTCGAACTTTAACCTTGATTTCATTTCATTATATAAATACGATATAAAAATTACGGGAAAAGAATTTCGGAAATAAGCCTTTATAATTACAACTCATTAGAAGTTTTACATTTTTATGCTCTTAGCGTGAAAGTTTCCCATACACATTGTTTAAAAGCACGTAAAATAAACCTTTTTCTACAGAAAAACTAATATATATACATGTATGTATAAATATATATAATACATACATACGTATATATATATATATATATATATATATATATATATAAAAATAAAAGTCAAATTGTGTAATTCCTACAAAGCTAAAAATGAATAAAAATAGATTTTAAAACCTATAAAAACTCGCCAAAATATAAGTAGACAATTAAAGAGTCAATTGACCAAAATAGAAAACTATTATATTTTATAGAGCTGTCACTGATTTAGGGCAGTGAAATAGCGTTAAACGTGCTTTACAGGATCCAACCTTCCCCATTCAGCAGAAAATTTCGACATTATAGTGCAATAGAAAGTGAAGAAAAATCTTAGAAAGAATAATGAAGCCTGGGCCTAATAATAGCATGTGTAAGCGAAAGGACAATATAAACCAAATAAACAGAAATGAATGTCTATTGTAAAATTGTACAAAATAGAATGAAAACACTTATTATAAGAGGTAATAAGTTGTTAAGACAGTATTAAGGGATTGCATTATTATCGTCTTTAATTAAAGTACACTAAATTTTGTGATATGGTTTGGATAAACATCTGCAAAACAAATATCACATTAAAACCACAAGGCACCACAACTTACGTTTAATGTTTATTTCTTCTAAGTACAGAGCATGGTGTGGTGGCCGAATGATCATGGTCGCAAACTCGTGGTCGGTGTGGCTGAATTATGGGCTAGAGATCTGTTGTCACTGAAAACCTGACATGTAGAGGGGCTAGTGGTCATTAAATCTGGTGTGGTGTGGAAGTTTGAAGAGTGGGGTGCCACTTAAATGTTGTCCTCGTCACTCGACCGAGGTCCGTCCACAATAGCCCTATGATACCACATTACTTAACTCCACGAAATAAGAATTAATATACATTTCTAACCCATGTATTGAAGACTAAAAAGCCTTTAACTTAACTCTTAAAAAACATTAATTTGTAATGTAACATTAATTTTGGTTCCAGGGGATTTAAAACACACTAATTTGGTGACAAAAAGAGTAACAGTTTAATGATAGGAAGGTCAGGATTCGCTTTTTTATTTTGTACAAAGCACGTTAAGCAGTGCGACTTTTAATTAGGAAGAGTGAGATATTGATTCATTTTTATTTTCATCATTTATCTGCGGTTCATAATTACAATATTCGCCACCGATATCTCTCTGAGAAACAAATCAAAAATTCATGCTACAAAACAGTGTACGATGTTCTTGTAGAATATAATTAATGTTACCAATGTTATGATTTTCTTTGAAACTCATTATTGGGTTTGATAGACGTGCATTGATTGCAGCTGTTTAAAGTAAATACTTACTATAAGTAAACACATTCAGCATTCATAAAACAAAAACAAAAAATAATGTTTTTCAGAAATAAAAATTAAATTTTAATTAATTTGTTATTTGTTTTGTTTTACGCTACTCGTTCAGTTACATTTACGTGTTATTTTTTCTGTAACATGTATTTTCTGCACCTTTCTTATTATTTTGTTATAACTGAGTGTTTAATATAGATCAAAAAAAGAATATGCTGATTGTCTTGTAAAGACAGTGTTATATTACAACAGTTATTTTTGCAGTAGTTTGTTTTAAAAAGTATTTTTGTGTGAAGAGATTGCAGCTTAAAATGTTTTGTAAAATAATAATGAAACTCTTTTTAGTTAATATAATCTATAAGTTTTTTATAATAAGATTAACAGAAAATTCACACACACACACACATTTAGAAATCACTTTATTTAAGGTATCCGACTAATATAGCGGCAACTTTCTCTTTTTTGAAAAAAAAAAAGAGAGACGGGGGGAAATTTTTTTGTGGTTTTTAGATTTGCTTTGCACATTTCAAGAAAAATATGCTAAAATTAAGAAGAGAAAAAGAAATTATTATTATTAAAAGGGGAAAAAATGGATAAAAATTTACAAAAAATTACATAAACGGGGCCCACTCTGTACAAAAATTTTATGAACAAATTCTCAATTTTTCAATTTTGATGCATTACTTTGTTATTCCTTTTTGAAATAATCTTCAGGATCGTGATACTTTAATTTTTACAAAAACTCTAGAGAACTTTATCTTAGTTACTATATAAAATTGATAAAAAAAAAACAGTGGACTATATTCACATAAGGGACTGTACATTTTGTAATAAAAAACAGTGATTGGTAAATCTGAAGGTTAAAACATTTCTACTGTTATACAGAACATACACAAAAATTTTCAACAAGTTATTTTTAAAAAAATTTTCTTAGCAATCGCTGTTTTCGTTTGAGCTTTTTTGAAAAAAAAACGCATTTTAAAGTTTGACATCTTGTGTAAGGTTATGGCATCTGCTTTTACTAAAAGACTTGTAGTTTTTGTTTTAGGGAATAAAAAATAAAAAACTTGGTACTTTTTAAAGCTTTTAAGATGCCCTCTAAAATAAAATCATCAAAAATTGTCAATTTTTGAAAAAAAATCATGATTTTTGGGTAGTCGGATACCTTAAGCAACATAAAATTTTTTTTGTGGAAAAAAATTACCTCTAGTTTTGAAGAAATACATTTTTTTAAATAATGATTTCAACTACAACAGAAGACAAAATTAAACAACCTGTAAGTGATTTAGACATTTTTATATATAATAAAAACATTTCCATAATAAACTTATTGTTAAAATAAAACAGAAAATTTTCAACTATGGGCTTTCTTTTAGCTATAATGTTACAAATAATACTTTTTGCTCAATGGTTTTATCTAAGCAACTCAATTTTAAGTTAAAATTTCGTTATATTTTGTTTGACATGGGAGTAAGTTTTGGACTCATTTTGAATAATCTCGCACTAGAAATAACACGATCGTTAGAAATATACAAACATTTTTTTTAATTTAAGTTAGGAATTCCTTTTTAAAAGAAAAAATGACATTCTTAATTAATTAAGGAAAATATGTTTTTGTCAATAAGGTGATTTTCCTTGTAAATAGACAATTTTAAAACTTGAAATAATAACAAAATAAAGTTTTTAATGTTAGAAATGCCTGATAGCGTACACTTTGATTCCAAATTTATCATAAAAATTTTTTTTTCAAATGCTCTGTTAGTTTTTAAAAATTTATTTTGATTGGAACATGCATTAAATTATTTTTTTTCCTGAAAAATCCTTCTCAAACAGTAAAAAGTGAATAATGGGAAAAAGATGTAACAAAAATTTACAAAAATAATGCGAGATGTAAGCTGCTATTAATAAATACAGAAAAATACAAGAATAATCGCTTGAAATTATTCTATTAAAAATTCGTAAGTGTATTTAAAATTACACACATTTTTTTACATTTTTATATATTACACCGTATTTATACTCGAATCTAAGCAGCCCTATTTTTTCAGTGTTAATGCTACATAAAATCGGTTGCCGCTTAGGATCGAAGAAAAACATTTGTTGGAGTACAATAAACAAGTAATATATTACCAGATTCTGGACCCAAATACAAATTCAAAGCATGCGAATGGCTGAATAGTAGCACTCAGCAAAAGTATGAAAAGAATAGAAATAAAAATTTTAATAGTTTATGCATACTACCATTACTTTAGGGACACTATAATTATGTATGAATTTTAAAAAAAACTAAGCGAATAAATAATTGTATCTAATTTTAGAATATGGAGGTAACTATCTAGAAAAAATGATAAATTTATAATAATAAACTATTAATATTCGATGAAATTTTATTCCTTACTATTTAGAATTTATTTATTCAAATAACTATTAATAAAACTATGTATATATATACAAAACACACACAATCCAATTAAATCCAATAAAGACCTCATTTCAATATCGTTTGCTGACATTGCATTAGAAGCAACATGAGGAATTTTGGAAATTGATATAAGAATTTTGAGCAACTATTAAGTGATGAGCTGAAATCTCATTCATGTGCGTTACATAAAGACTCACAGTCCTTCTACTCGACTATCTGGAAGGACGAGAAATGAGCTTGCTACTCTTCATTTAAATCCGGTTTTTTTCCAACTCGGATGCCATAGTCCCTGAAACAATAACAAGACGCTAGGATTTGAAAAAAGAAGATATTTCTAAATTTAAATTCTCTTGAATTTTTATTGAATAGTGTATAAATAGAAGGGAATGTTCGGAATAAAAATTTAAAACAATGTAAAATTCGGATGATTTCAACAAAACGTAAACTTTAATTATTACCTTGAAAGTTCTTAAGTTATATAAAATAGTAGGTTTCTGTCAGAGTTAACGTACTTAAGACTATATTTAAACATAAATATCGTTGAACATGAAGTTAAATTTTGCATTTATCAACACTAAGATCCTTTTTATAGCGGATTAACACTTTTTTTTTTGTTGAATATATTCTCTATTTTTCTTCCTTAAAATGCATTTAGGTTAATGTAAAACAAATATATAAATCATTAAGGAAATAAATGAATTAATTGTTATATTATATACCTCTGCAGTTCAAACAGATTATTGTATTTTTCAAGGCAATATCTCAAGACGATATTCCGAAACTGCAAGAAGATTTCAGAAGCACGATTTTTTTTCACTGTTTTTAACAGGTGTTAAATGCTCAAATTACGTTTTTGTGTTAAAAATTTACATAAAGCTAATTAAAATGAATCAAAAATATTAATTCAATATCGTTTTTAAAAATGTACCTTTAGAACAATTTCAACTTTGTGACATTATCTTATATTACGGCATACAACGTGCACTTTTAACACAAAAAATGAGATTGAAATTTACGTGTACACGTTATACGCCGGGTATAAAAATAAGAGCTTTAAAAATAAAAGAAAATAAGCACAGAAAAAAAAACTCCTACATATATATCGAAATTACTATTTGCTTAAAAAGAAATGACATACCTTATGAACTTAAAGAGTTGTAGTTCTGGAAGTAAACTATATTTTCAACAGTCTGAGATAATACCTCGAATTAATGAGTTCGAAATATAAGAACATTAAATTTTAGGTTTCTTCGTAAAAAAGGGGGTGCGCGTTATGCAGCGAATATACCTAAAAACTAAAAAATGTAGTTTGAAAGTATAGGTGTGCGTAATACGCCGGATTCCATTACACATTTTAGAATTAAATTACAAACTAAGTGTAACTTTGAATTCATTTAAAAACCCAAACTGGCATATTTCAATTTAATCAAATAAAAGTAAAAATACTAATTGAAAACTAACGAGAAACTTGTAGCAGTCTAGTTATAAAAATATATTATGTGCTCCATTTTTATTTTGTCAAAACTATGAAATAAATGTAGTTATTTTGTAAAAGGTGTTATTTCTCATCACTTCATAAAAAACACCTTTTACTTAGTTTAAACTAAATCAAGAAGATCCCTTAGTTAAAAATAATGTATTACGACCGTTATGCATTTTTTAAATGCTTATTTAAATGAAACTGTGAAGGAATAATCGATCACGCTCGAAGTTTCACGCAAATCGGTCGTTAAAAAGCGCTACAAAAAAAAAGGGGGGAAAAAAAAAGACCACCAATGAATAAATGTATCTTAAAAACTTTAGCCTCCAACTGAGCGTAATGGTGTGTGTACGGAAGTGACTCTACTCTCTCATTAAGAAGGTTAACGCCGCTGTTAGCCATGAACATGAAAATGCACATAATAAAAAAAGGGTGAAAGTCTTATAAACTCTGGAACCAGTCCAAAAGTAATAATATAAGGTAGCCTAACTTATTTTATCCTCTGGTAAAGTGAAACAACAATCAGTAATGTAGAAACATATCCCCAGGCAGAAATTTACCAAGTTCGTCTTTTGCTTAGGCCGAGGGACAGAAATGGAATTTATGGGGGCAATGCGTTTATTTTGGATCACTACCAAATTGTCGTCGCTGTTTCTAGGAACACTGTAATGAGGAGTCCAAAATTTCTTGAAGTAACGCGGATATACATTATGAGCGATCTTTTTCACACTTACTCGTATTACGAAGATGTTTACGTGCGTTGCGATGGTTGTTATTTCTCCGAAACAGAAATTGTTTATTTATTAGGTTTTAAGTTGCTCTTTTCTTTTTTTACTGGAGCAGTTGAAATTAAAATATGAAGTGATTAAAGTTGTAGTTTCTAAATCAATGGAAGAGGATGTTAGCTTCTTATGGAATGATTGATAAATCTTAAGCCAGCATTTCTAAAATGTGGGGCATGCCCCACTAGGAAGGGGGGATCGAGCACATCGAAAGTTTGAAAAAAAAGATGATTTTTAAAAATTTCTCTGAAAGGAAGCAAACAAAATACATTTTGACATAATTAAAAATAAATACAATTCCCACTGATATAATATGCTATAAATTATCAGTGCTGCACAATGATACATTTATAAGCTGTATCATTTGTGCAGCTCATTGAACAATCAGTACTGTAACGCGAAAAAAAAATTAATATTGAAAAACGATTCACATTAATCTTTTAACCTTTATAGTTAGAAAACATAAACAAACTCCGTATAATATAAATTCCAATCTTAGGGTAATTATACAATTTTATTAGCATCTAAAGTTTTAGAAATATGTTTCAAAAAACGATTTTGTTAACAACAGAATTCATTTCGATGTTCCTCAGCGTAGGCTCAAAACTTAAAACAAGACAGTTAAACTTAAGAAGAATTCTAAAAGAAGTTTTCTAAAGAACTTAAGTTTAAAAGCAAAAAGATTAATTAAACATAATTTATAGAGTAAACAAGGAAAAATTAAACCTGTTCCCTAAGCTATTCTGCTAGATCAAAATGTTCGCACTATTGTTATTATTGATTATCCATTAGCTTGTAGGATACTTGAATTCTTTAAATATTCGCGTAGTTGCTTCTGTATTATTTTTTTTAAATTTAAAAAAATAAATTATTTATCAAAAACGTTTAAATGCCAGAAACCATTTAAAAAAAGAAAGTTGTTTTAATTTGTAATTTTTAACTCGATAAGTTTAAATCGCATATTTTTTGGCAAAAATTAAGCGAAAAAAATTCCAAAATCGGCTTGATAAATTTTTTTCCAATTAAAGCTTACGTAATATATCATTTACATAGAGCCATATTGAAAAAACATTGGAAAGTTCTTTTAAAAAATTTATTTCAACAACAATCTAGCTTTCGATGTTTTTTTTCTCAAATGTTATTTCGCTCGGAGAAACAAAGAAAGAAAGAACGGAAAAAAAACCCGCCAGTTTATGTGATACAAAAATATTGCTTCAAATTACATAACCTCCAAAAATCTTTTTTCGCTACCCACAGAACCTAATTAAAAAAAAACATCTAATGAAACCTTTTGTAGAAGAGAAAAATTCTCCGCAGTGCATATTACGAAACGAAACAAACACGGCCACGGATGTTTTGGTGGCAGTGAGTTTTATTTATTTATTTACTTGTTTATTTTTTCTTTCGTTCCTGTGGCTAGTTATTCTTAATAGCAGCAGCATGAAGGATGACTGACGAAAGTGAGAGCAAACGATAAAGCGGAAAACCTGTTAGTCTGTATTTAGGTCAGTGAAACGTTCACCCGGAGTTTTCGAATTGAGAGCAGGAGTCACAAGCTGACGTCATCGTGAAACTTTCACGATGCTCGTCTTTCCTTTGCAGGAGCAAAAATAAATTCACCGATAGGAGAGTAAAGGTATAAGGGAAATAAGGAATGAAAAAAACCCGCTTTTGATGTTCTTTGGATGTAACAAGGAAGCGTTTATTCGCAGTGTAAAAATAATACCAGAGAAGAACTTTTGAACCTCGTATGACGTGACTTATTTCCGTTCAAATACCCGGTTAGAGGAATTATCACACACTTCAATTCTTTCATGACCGATTTAGGAACTAAAGCACACAGGCAGTGTGTATTTTGTATTAAAAATATAAATAGATATCTTAAATAAACGAAGAAAATAAATCAGGATGAGAGTGAATTTGGTCTTTATTGAAGATCAATTTTAGTGCCTTTTTCTCAGATGAAGTGATTGATAACGATCTTCACCTCTAAAATAAATAAGTGATCCAGTAATTAATAATAAAATAATAAATAATAAATAATAACAAAGGTTTAAAATTGAACACTGCGATGTACTAGAATTCATCCCCGATAGCAAGTGTCCTCTTTGCTATTTTGTTTAAGGTAGAGCAAAAATGGGTCCGACGATGCATTTTTAAAAATTGCTTTTAGAAAGTTTTAGATTAGTGATTTTTAGACTCTTTGTTGGTGTACCTCTTGAAATACATATACAGGGTGTCCCAAAAATAGAGCTGAAACTCTGCACAACCAGATTCCTGGTCGGGAGTCCATAGAAATGCCCAAAGAAGTGTACTTGTTCTTTTTATATTTTACGAGAAAAATACGGTAAATGATATTCCATGTTGCCTGGGTTCATTATTAGGCTCTGGTTTATTTCTGAGCTCCTGTGCGTGATTTATTGAATGTGGCAACCTTGTCACTGGATCGGAAATGGGGTCCAGTGCTATGACCACCAAGATCATCGGATCACACACTATTATTTTTTTCCTGTGGGCCATCTCTAGGATTTCGTGCGTGGAGACGTAGTGGCCACACAAACAGACTTAGTCGCTCTTTTGCATGTTGCTTGAACTTCGGTGGGCACTGAGTTGCTGCGACATGTCCATTCATCCATTCCACGGCTCGCACAACCTGTCTCAATATGCACGGCGGATACTTTGAATATCTGTCTTTTTGACTATTTACAAATACTGCATTTGATGCAATACGGTGTTTTTTCCTTGCACTAGCTGGAAAGTCATACTTTGTTTTTCGTATTTTTCTCATAAACTATAGCTCGTGTAGGCCCAGTTCTTTTGCCATTTTTAAGTACTCCCAAAGAGGAATCTGGTTGTGCAGGGTTTGGGCGCTATTTTTGGGACACACATTGTAATATATATATGTGTGTGTAATAATATAATATTTACTCACAATTCTAATCTTATATATTTTATGTCAAAATCTTAACTCTGAATAGCTTAATAAAATAAATGATGATGTAATCAATATCAAGAAGTTTTTAGCACGTTTTTCACGTAGTGGAACAAAAGCGCTATTAGGACACAAATTTCGTCTTCGTTCCATATTTTGTTGTACCTTTTTCTCAGCCAATAAGCAACCAATTGACCTCGGCTTTCGGCATTTGGTCGCATTTGTGCCCTAGATGAGCCGAATCATATTTAAATTTTCCCATAGTTTTCCCGAATTTTCCTACAAATTTTCCTGAATTTCGCTAGTTTTTTGCTTTTTTATAGTGCTGATACAGATTTGTGTCATTATTTCTTTTCAGCTCAATAGTAGTACATTTAGAGGAGTGGTACAGTACTACTTTCTGTTAGTAAAAAGTCCATTAGTTGCATTATTGTAAAATACAAACATGTGAAAAACGCGCTAAAATTACTTGGCCATGCCAATGACTGATAGCTTGTTTTTTACTCTACCATATTCCAAAAGTGAATACCATCTCAACGTTACTACACAGATTATATATATATATATATAATCCAAATTTCTCTACAAGAGAGAGATGAATAAACATGATTAAAACTGAAAAGAATTGAAATTGCAAGATAACGAGACAGCAGAATTTAAAAGGAGATATGAAAAATTAAAATAACAGAGTTAAATATAAAAATATAAAAGAATGGATGCTACAGTATTATCAACATTGCTGACTTAGGACAGCTTACGTATATAAAAAATTCTTTTATATAAAAGTGGGGTTGAACATGTTTTGTGGCCAGCCAACCTTCCCCCTTTCTGTTAATAATACAGAGCAAAATCTATTGAAAATAGTGGATAGGAAATCTAAATCCATTATGAGAAAAGGTAACTTACCTAAAAATTGCATACAGAAATGCAGAGCCCGCGCTAAATCCGAGTACAATAAACAAGTTATATTGCTAGATTCTAGACCCAAATACAAATTCAAAGCAAATCAATGGCTGAAAAGTAGCACTTAGCAAAAGTATGAAAAGAATAGAAATAATAAAATAAGAATTGTAAGCATGCTACCATTATCTTAGGGACTCTAAGATTATATGATTTAAAAATTATAATAAATTTAAAAATAATTTTATCTAAAATTAGAAATTGGGGTATCTAAAACTATCTAGGAAGAGTAATATATATATAAATATATATATAGAGAGAGAGTTATGTATTTAATATGTATATATTAGAGGTTGAGAGAGGTGAGGTGAGGTGATTTTGGGATTATTGGCGCAAGAGCCGATTTCGGCCATACTGCGCCAAACATTTGTTTTAGTATCTGTGGTCTAGACGAGAAGAGAGAAGAAAGAATGAATTGAATGACAAGAAAGAGGGTCGAAAATAGAGAAGGATCACTAGGGTACCCCGGGTTTCGTGAGCCCGTGTTTTACCAAAGCAGTAAACCCCGTGGGAAAAGGAAAAGATCACTAGGGCACCTCGGGATTGTGACACCCGTACTCACTAAAGAAGGTGAGCCCCCTGAGGGATAGAGGTTGAGAGAGAGAGAATGCTATTTCTATTTGAATGTATCCTTCTCGACTACTTTACATTTGTTTGAGTAATATGAAGCGATTTGACTTCACTAAACACACTCCTTGAGAGACACAATCAAATAAATAAGAAGATGAATAAGAGTAAAAATCAGCAGTTTAATTGCAAAAGAAATAAGAACAAACAAATTTAGAGGCATCTTTTTCAGAAATGAAATGATATGCTGTATCATTCTATTTAATAATATCTTGACATACTTTTTCATTCTAGATGTCACGAATATACATTATTTTGTTAATTAAACAATTCATGTTTCCCTATTAGTTGTGTTGATTCGTGTTTAAAAGAAACAACTCCATATGAAGTAGATTCCGGTGATTTTTTTAAGTTATATAATGATAAGGAACTAAAGAAACCTTTTAGATATTAATTTAGACACAAATTTAAGGTTAAAAAATTTAAGCTATACGTTTAACTTTTAGTTAAATCTTCGTGTATTATGGTTTAATATTTAGCATTACATATTAAGCTTTAATATTAAACATTGATGTAATAATTTATTTAGTTATCAAAGTATTTGGGGGAATTGTCTAATTTAGAACTATAATAATATTTTATTTGCATGTGATCCATTTATTTTATAAATCACATCAAAAGTCGTCAGCAATGGGGTGTAAAGTCAACACCAAAGCTTTTTTAAAAACGATTTTATTCAGCGAGCATCGACAGACCTTACGCTGGGAGAAACGGAGCCAAGTGAAGTCTAAGTAGCTTTACCACTTATGTCCAGATGTTTTAAGTACTCTTCTTTAGTTATGGGTTATGCTTGAAATTTAAGGATGTTATGATGGGCTATAAAAATAATGATCTGGGATTAGAAGTGTTGTTTGGATCATTTATTCAGAGAAATAATTGGGTGTTTAAATTAAGATTTGAAGATGTAACGGAAATAAAAGTAAAGTGTAAAATAGGAAATTTAATTTTAGATCTATTTTAATTATCCTTATATAATATATATATATATATATTAATTATAGAAGAATGTATAGAAAGAGCAAAAAGCAATATAACTACATAATTTAGCTTTAAGACAAATAAAGAAATAACAAGAAAGCTAATTTTTTCTCTCATTCACAGGAATTTTTTTTTTAATAGGCCTCACAACTATATTTTGGTAGAGAATCTTTGTATTCAGAAATAATATCTTAGTAGTAACATAAATTTTTTTAGTCTGTCTGTTATGTGCCTTTTTATATTTTAGTTCAAAAAATA
>BMAO01006380.1:0-18004 GCA_019973975.1 Trichonephila clavata | reverse complement strand
TCATTTTGATTAATGTATAATTACTGAATTATTTTTTTTTACACAAATAAATCTTTAAAATGTACTTTTCCTAGTTCGTAAATTTTGTCTTTTCATTGTTACATAAAATGCTCCTTGCGCGTTTCATATTACGTCATATTTCTTTGAATTTTTCACAACTTATGAAAGGTGATATAATTCACAAATTTGTGCATTAGTTTTCTAAAACCTTAATGAATCATATTTTTGTTGTTTTCAATGCCATGGATGTGTGATAATTGTGGAAATATTTCGTATAGTATAGAAAATTTGTCATTTTTTTCATCAGATTTTATTCTGAATTTAAAATCTACGCACAGATATATTTTTTGTAGTTCATATATATAAAAAACAAAAAATTATGTACCTTTTATAAAAACTAATATGCAAGGAACATTTTTCAAAATAGTTAAAAAAATTTAATTTTTCTAAAAAAAAATCAGTTTATATTTTTAATATTTTTTTAAAAAAATATTTATTTAAATTGGGAAATATAATAATCATTTACCATATTGATTACAATTTCATCTAATTAAGCCAATAATTTAAGAAGTTAATTTTAATGGTTCACCGTCCTCTTAATAAATAAAGCACACACACACACACACACACATATATATATATATTATATATATATATATATTCCTAAAATGTTTAAAAAATCTTTTAAAAGAAAAAAATTCTGAAATACTTTAAGCAAATTATGATATTGGACAAATTGGAGATTTGTTCTAAAGATGAAACAATTTTTTGTGAAAAAATAAAGTTATATTTATCATAAGGAAATGAAATTATTTCTGAATTTTTTATATTAGGTTTGCACGGAACATGGGAAACTCCTTTGGCCAAGGCATTATTTTTAGTTATTGAGATAGTGTATTAAAGTTTTCCTGTACATGCATACTTATGTACTCATAACACTTTCTGGATTCATTGAACTACAAACAAATGTTTATAACAGTATTTGAGGAATATATAATCTAAATATTAAAATTAAACAAATTTTCGAAATAGTAAAATTACATTGAATTTATTTTATAGTTATTCGTTTCAAAATGTTAAGAATTCTTTAATATAATTATTGAAAAATATAAAAACGTCTAAATATATTAAAAATTATATTTTTTAGGAAGCGAGTTTTCACTCAAAGCTAAAAATGTAATACCCTGGTTTTTCAATGTTTCTGTAAAAATTATGTTTATATTCCAAATATTATGTATATTTGGCAAAAAAAAT
The DNA here is from genome assembly GCA_019973975.1 of Trichonephila clavata. Taxonomy (NCBI): domain Eukaryota; kingdom Metazoa; phylum Arthropoda; class Arachnida; order Araneae; family Nephilidae; genus Trichonephila; species Trichonephila clavata. The sequence goes on along the minus strand of BMAO01006380.1, from coordinate 16,750 downwards.
TCAAAGATAAAAATTTTTAAAAATTATTAGCATTCCAGAAATGCATATTTGGGCTTAGTTTTTTTTTTTTTTTAAAATTAATTTTTTTTTTCATTTAATTTTTTGATAGAAGAATTATTTTGTAAATACTTTCTACTTTAATTTGTATTTTGAGATTTTTAAATAATGAGAGAAGAAGAAATTACACTATGTCAAAGAACTAGGTAATATAAATAAATGGAAAATATTTTATTATAATTAATATGAACCAGTTACCATTTCAAATTTCATTTACTCGTAATATTCGAAATCTTGCTTATAACTACATTTTTATAATCCCATTTTCCATAAATTTTTTAAAAAGTCAGGTATACAAACTCTCATGAAATCAGGATGAAAAAACAACAATTTATGTTATTAAGTAGTTATTAAAATATTAGTAATTAATAGCATTAATGAATAATCAGTACTTATATATTATACCGTGAGCCCATTTCACCAAATTAAAATGTGTCACCAATTAAAAAAAATCGCCAAATTATGCCATCGTTATTATTATTTATTAATATGTTCGATGTGAATGGGCACAGCTTTCCACTATTAGCTGCATATCAAGGCATTTGGCGGCATCTTTTAATTTGATGAAACTAATCAACGTTATAATACTTAAGTACCAACAATCAAATATGCGTAGTTCGTTTTAGGTCCAAGATTACTCATGGAATATTCTTAACTAATTTACGAGCAATATAAATCAGCTGCTACAACTTTAAGGGGACGGTGGATCACATAAAAACTAATTTTTTAATTGTTAGTTTAATTAGCAGAAATTGGAATCAATACAGTAACTGATTATATATTTCACAATTTAAATATATAGTTTAAAAAAAATATTATCAACTGATTTAAAAAAATCTTTTAAACTATTTTTAAAATTGCTCTTTGCGCATTAGTTTTTAAGATATGTACATAATTTTTGTTTTATACATATATGAACTACAACAAAATTTATATATGCATGTATTTTAAGTTCGGTTAAAATGTTAAAAGTTAAGTTTTAAAAAAAAGATATAATTCTCTAATAAAAATAAAGATAAATTCTCTATATTACATGAAATAATTCATCAGTTATCACACACGTTCAAGGTACTCAGAACACCACAATTTTTTAGAAACTCCGTTAATTTTTTTAGAAAACTAATCCACACACTTGTGAAGTATATCATCTTTCATAAGGTGTTAAATTTTCAAAGAGATATGACATAATATGAAACGCAAGGAACATTTTTTACGTAACAATGAAAAGGGAAAATTCACGAACTAAGAAAAGTACATTTTGAACATTTATTTGTGTAAAATAAAAAAAAAAGTAACTCAGTAATTATTAATCAAAATGATAACATTTTTGACAGACTTATTCAATTAAATATAAGGAATATTATTATTATATTACCGTTAAAGTGTATAATTCAGTTATTTCATAGAATAACTTGGTATATCATGAAATAACTTGACAAGTCAGTTAAAGTGTTTAATAGGTGACAAAATTTATACTTTACCTAATTATTCGTTGCAATAACTAGTTGTTCAGTGAAATAACTAGAGAAAAACCACTGAAGTAAAAAATTAACACAATTTCAAATTTATTTTTAAAAATTTAATTGATTGGGATAGTTAAAATCGCTCGAAAAATGCGTTTTGTCCCTATTGCGGATGATTAATTGATAAACAACTAGGAAAAGCAGATGATATAATTTATCATTGTTTTAATTGTTAACACTAGTTAAATAGAAAGGATAAAAATAATATGTTGCACAGAAATAGTTATATTTAAATATTATCAACAACAAAAAAAAAAAAAAAATACATGATCTGTCATAAAAAAAATCATGTAAACTTTTTCAAATAAAAATGTAAGAGAATATTAACTTAAATTTTATGAAATACCTTGGATTTATTCGTCATTATTTATTAAAAATAAGGATTGCTGTGAAGACACCTTGAACTGCATTACATATTATTTTTGAAACAATCACACTTTTTACTATTACACATCTTTTACACGAGCAAACAGCTATAATTGGTTCAAAACTGACTAGGAGTACGTATAACCGGTTCAAAAAACTTTCGAATGGCGTATTTCATAGTTTAACGATCTATCAATCGTTATTCTGCAGAATATCGAGTTAAATGGAAGAATTCAGCAGTTTTTAGAAACTTTAACTGACTTGTCTAGTTATTCCATGAAATACCTAATTATTCTATGTAATAACGGATTTCACACTTTATGGGTAACAAGTATAAAAAAACAAAATCAAAATATTGATCAAAATTTGACATTGTGAAAGTCCACCATCCTCTTAAGTAATTTCTTTGAAACTCGATTTCGAACGTTCAACAAAATATTTCAACCCTTTCACCCTCCTTTCCTCGCACCCACCCATAACCCTTCAATTTCCAATCAACCTTCCCAGCAAATCTCACCGGCTAGGCTTGGCATTATCGGGCATCACTCTATGATTAGTATTGCATCAAGGATGCGACAATGCCTTGCTACGGATAATAATGATAATTACGTCGTAAAACTCCAAAATTTTAGCGAATCCCGCATATTGGATAATGAATGAAAGTTTAATTAGAACCTAGGAGACTCGGTGGTGCGTGCGAACATTGAGCGGTCAACCGGAAGTGACGCAGTCAGGAGAGGGAAGGAGTTTCATCTCTATCCCTCCCTCATGAAAATCTACTTGGATCTTGTCTTGATTAGTATAGTCTTCGAATAATTTTAGAGCAACGCGAGAAAATTCATAGCACTTAAATCCTAACTATAATAAGCTGAATGGTTGGTTTATGAGCATGTATATAATCAGGACTGAACGGAATCGTATATTTGGATGATAGAATGAATATAAAATATAGGACTAATCAAGGCATACGCTTTAATGTGAAAGATAATGCATTGTATATAGATGACAAATCTATATTATAATATATAATTTTCTCTGATGAGAATCTTGTACAAAATTATTGTGTTGCGGGTTTGATGTTTACTACTGGTGGTTTTAACATGTGTGAAGGAGGATATAGGATTTAAAAGGGTTTGTTGGTCTATCAGACAATTCTTGAAAATCCGTTTTAAATAAAGAATGACATTCGAATATTCCTTGAGGAGATGCCGCAAGAAAAGATAGAGCTCACAGATTTGTGGTTAAACATTCTATATGTATTTAACTGTTCATCAATCAATGTGTTCAATTGCTACCTAAAATATTAATTAAAATAACTTGTATAGGATGTCTTGGTTATTATACTTCACGTGATTTCATCTGAAAGCACTAAAAAAGGTTTTCATTACTTCAAGATTAAGATATCGACTACTATAAAATAGGTGAATTTTGCTAAAAAGTGACATTTTTTTATTTTATATTATATATCATCTTATTAGCTTTATAAAACTACCAAGTTTATTATTTTTCCGTTCACTGGAACAAAAACTGCAAGTGTTTTAGTAAAAGCAGCTGCCATTACTTTAAGCAAGATGTCATACTTTAAAACTCGTTTTACTCGAAATGTGTTTTTTTGAAAATGCTCAAACAAGGCCAGCACAATTGCTAAAGAAGTTTTGAAAATAATTAACTGAAATTTTTTGTGTATGATCTGTATAATAGTAGAAGTGTTGTAACTTTCAGATTTATCAATCACTGTTAGATTATAATATTTACAGTCCCTTATGTTAATATAATCATTTATTTTTTAAGCAATTTCATATAAATTAAGATAAACTGCTGTAATTTTTGTAAAAACTAAAATATATCTTATCCTGAAGGTCATTCCAAAAATGAATAACAAAGCAACACATCGGAATTGAAAATTTGTTCATAAATTTTTGGTACGCGTTTAGATTATTTTTTGTAAATTTTTATCAATTTTTTTCCGTTTTAGAAAAATAATTTCTTTTCCTCTTCATAATTGTAGCATATTTTTCTTAAAATGTACTAAGAAAATCGAAAAACCACACAAAAAAAATCGCCATATCTCCATTTTTTTTTAAAAAAGTTCTCGTAAGTAGTCGGATACCTTAAATTGAATCAAATTAATAAGAAAAATGAATAGTCAAAACAACGCATTTGTTATACATGGCAGCACTTTAAGCACTCAGTACTTCACTGTTGCTTAGACAACATTTGTATTTGGACACACAATTAAAAAACAAGATTCATTTCAAAATAGGCTGAATTATTAAGCAGCCAATCCTTCAATTACGGATTATATCTGTACTTCATCGTAGCTTACCTCTCTGCTTCTGAATTCACACACAACGAAATCTTACTTGTGACGTTACAGAGAAGTGCCTTTTAGTTGACGCTTTTCTACAACATTCCATACAAGTAAACAGTAGATACAAATTCAACAATTTTATATGAATGTATCTCATATTATAGTAATGAACTGTATCTGAAAGAGTGAACAAATGCAGAAAACGTTAAAAAAGCAAATTTTGAATAGCTATGATGTTTACATTAAACCCTTAATTATAGTCGCCTTCTTATTAGGAAAAGATACGATAAAATTCTGAAAACATGCATTGTTTATTTGGGGTGCTCAATTCCAAATGGAAGCACAAGCAAATATTTCTTACTCTCAGAGTTTTTTAAGTACCGTAGATTTTCGAGTATAAGCAATTCATTGCAATCATTAACAGGTTTCCACGAGGGTAAAAGTATGGTAAAACGCGGGAATATTTTCTTGACCAAATTATTATAAAATAAAACGCCAGACGCCAACGACAAGGGTTTTATTTCTAGAGCTAAAATTTGTCCTCGTCTTTGCTAGTCAGACTACCTGGTCATTTTTGTTTGCTTGGAAAATGAGCGGGAAGAGAAATTGATATACGACAATTGATCGCCGATCTATGTTTCATATCCTTCAGATATCTATTTTGTAAGATTTATGTGATTTTTTTTATTTCTTTTGGAATAAAAGTTTCATTCAAAACACCTAAATAGTTAAAAGATTAAAAATGTTTGTTCTTGGCTAAAGGAAAATGTTTTTTTAAACATAGTTCTTATAGAAAATTAGTTTTTCTCAAATAACATTTTTTCCCCGAGATTAGCGGTGTACGTAGTTTGGTCTCCTTTCTTTAACTTTAAAATTTCTAAAAATTCTTCGCCTATATAGCTTTAAATATATGGTTAAACTATGCAATTGGATGCAGGAATGAACTTTTTAGGTCTTTACAGTCTAGTAGTATTAATCTGCAAATGCAATATTAAGAATATCCATAAATTATTGAACCTATTTTAATTTAAACACGAAAAAAATCTCATACAGAAAAAAGATAAAAATAGCTACGTTTATTTGTAATTTTTTTTCTATAAAACCTGTAAACATATTTCCGCTATACCAACCACAGATTTATCAACCATGGTGGATTAGCTAAGTCATTCGCCATTTCTTTACCTTCATGCTAAGGTATTATTTCACTTCATTTTCTCCAGAGGGGTACTACACTTAATATGCTTTTCGTAATTAATTTAAATGAATTGGCTGATTTTACTATATCTATAAATAAGAGCCTTCATAGATATATGGCGAACATGCTGTAGCATCTGTTAGGCAAGCGTAAAAGTTATGCCTATTTTTGGAGACTCAAATTTCCAATTGATTTAACGACTACCATGATGTTGTGATGATAGGAATTGTTAGCCTATAAGACGCGTAGCTAACCAAAATATAAATTTTCCATGTGTCCAGTGGTATAACATTTATAAACACATCTGAGTGGGAGGGGGAGTTAGAAACATCTGAGACGACAATGTTTGTTGTACGAGCTCGACAAAGGTCAGCTCAGTCAAGACTCAAGCCATAACGTGTCGGAGTACATGTCATGCTCATAGAAGGAACCCAATTGATATCAACAAACACCATCGATAGTTTTAGAAATTCGTAAAGAAGCTGTCAAGACCAGAAAGGACCTGGATGTGTCTTTCACTCTTTAGAGAAGAGACCTTTTATCCAAAAACCCCATTCCCATCGCGCCAAAAGGTCAAAGCTTTCTCCTTTTGTTCGATAACAATCAAAAGACGATGCTTAAAGATTTCGCCAGAAATTTAGGTCATTGATTCCACATTAGTTGACTGAAAATCAAGAGACCAGCGAATCATTGTGCTTCCTTGCTTTCCTGGATATTAAAATAGTCATTCTTGAAACGGAAGGACATGAAAATTGGCTATGTGCTGTAACGTAAGGCTTCGGCAGACTATCTAGATCTCATGATTTCCACCTAAGAAGGTTTTGTAGAATATATGAAAGAAGGTACAGAAAATAAGAAAAACTGCGATTCGTAGAAGTCGAGAGTCAGTGTTTTCCTCAATCACGATAATTCTTCTAATTCGTCGAAAAAGGGGAAAGGGTACCTTAACTTCCTCTATTGTCTCAATTTCGTGCCTGTTGAATACCACCTGTTTCGTACGTTAACCAATTCCTACGGATAAAAATTATTTGGTGTTCTTGATCAAATCCTTGAAAATCCTTCCGTTCAATGTTGTTGTTTTTTTCAATCTCAAAACTTTTCAAACTTAAATTCATCTCCAATTAGAAGAAAAATAGAAAATCATTGGTTGTAATAGTGAATATGAACATTTTTAGGTAACATACATTTTGTGTCTTTGCACTTTGTTGTCACAAAGAAATGGGCAAAGATATTTGATTTACTTCATGTATCATTTAAATTGTGGGAAAATATCAGTAGAATTAAATCTTGTATGACCATGAAAAATATCTCATAAAAATCAATCACTCATCTGGTTTTTTTTAAAGGGTTAAAGATATTTCCCTACGTTTGTAACGAATTATTTTTGTGTATCATCGAAATGATTCTAATAATAGTATGATCACAATAATGAATCCAAAATTAAATCATGAAAAGCTGTTGTAACCATACATCAAACCAGGTTTTAAAAACTCGTAAAGGGTTGTTTTTTTTTTAAAGTCATACTCTGGGAGCAAGCACAACAAACAAAATCTTGTTAGTTTTAGTCACGTACTGGTAATAATTACTGGTAAAACATCTAAATATTTCATTAAATAACTTCAAAATGTGACAAAATAAAACTTGAAATTATTAATATTAAACTTTGTATGCATTTAATTAACAATAGTAAATTCTACTGAATCAAAACACATAAATCAGCAAGAAGCAGCTAAATATTTATAAACTTTCTAGGTTACATTGTATTTGTATACACATTATTTTCAACTGTGTATTTCTATGTGTAAAATTTAAGCTAATTTGATAATTATTCCACAATGAATGCAACTTTATCATTATGTTTAATAACTATAACTAGGTACTTTTTGGGGCATAAAAGACGATAAAAAATACAGGGATTTCAAAAGAGAATATAACATTTTTAATAAATAAATAACACCTTTTTACTCAGTACAGAAAAAAAATTTAGTATTATGTATTTTTATGAAATTTTTACAGCAAATTATAACTTAGTTATGTAATTTTTTTGTAAATTCTTTGCAAGAGAGTTTAAAATATGAATGATAGTTGACTGATTATTTATTAACGTTGCATTTTGTGGCAACACGAGAGCTGTTGGCGACGAATATCCTAATTATGAAACACGCTCAAGTGACGAGTACAACACCTGACTTGGCACTCCTCTCCAAGCTTCCATACTTTTATTGGGTAGAATTGACAAAGATATTGAACATTGGTTTTTAATATGTGATGGAAAGTAAAAGCTACTTAAGGTAAATTACTTTTGTATATCTTCTTCACTCATTCTTTTCTACTTCTTACAACAATTTCATTCCTTTTAGTTTTGTGATATTTAACTCATTTTGCGTTGAATAGAACTCTTTGAGAACGCCTATTTCAAAATAGAGCAATAATTAATTTACTTACTACACCCTCGCCGCCCGTCCTTCCCCGAATTTTCTTGAGGCCAACAATGGATTTTAAAGCAACTTTTTAAGTAAACAGTCTGTAATTTCATTTAGCTTTATAACCTTTTTCAAAACAAATATTGAGAAGTATCCAGATGTTCATATGATATGCTATGTATTAAATTTAAAAAGAATTACCATTATATTTTGGTTCAATTTCCAATAGTTGTCATTCATCCCAAAGGGAAGACATCAACATTAAGCCAATAATACTAAATCATTCAACTCAACAAAGCTGCAAATAAACACGGAGTAATTATTTTTATATAAAAAAATTTCTTCTGTTAATATACAAGAATATATAAAACTTATTTTTAATCTCTAATTCATAATAAAACTTTGGTTCTTGTGTTTTTGATAATGAACTCCACTTTAATTAATTCGAGCAAATGATATTAATTAGCATTTATATATCTAAGGGTTTAATTATTATCTAAAGTTGAGTAATGAAAATATGATTAACATTCGTAAGCGTTCTATAGATTTAATTATTAAGTCCAAGCATAAAAGTTGGAGAAAAATTACTTTCAAACTAAAAAGCATCAATAAACTTCAACGACGTAGAACAGTATAATAAAATGAGGAAGAAAAAAAGCGATAACAACAAAATGCACTTGTTTTTGCATCTAAAGAGAGTACTTAAATGTTTCCCCTCCTAATTTTAAAACCACCAGTAACGACGTAGCTGATAAAAATTAATCACACAACATACACAGCAGCTCTAATGAAAATTTTCACACTCTTTAATAACAGTTTTTGCGTTGGATTTTTTTCCCACTGGCGTTTCGCCATTTTAATGATACGTAATAGATGGCAAAACACAACGCAAGAATAATAAACATTTTCGCTAAAAATGAGAAAAAAATTACTCCACGCAAAATTATCAGTTTCTGACTGTAATAACTTTACACCATTACAGTCCCCCCAACAATAATAAACATTCCGAACATAGCAGGCCAATGAAATACGACCTAATTTCTTTTTCTTTCTTTTCTGGAACATTTTTTTTTGTTGCTTTTTCCCCGTAATTTTTAATGGTATAACCCGTTGTGTTTGCGATCGAAAGTTTCAGCTTTTTTTTTTTAATACTCGTTTTCGGTTCTTTGTTTTAACTTTTAGCTCGTGGGTTTTAATTTAACAACATCGTTTGGAAGAATCTTATTGTTTGGCGTCGAGAGTAGTGATCTTAACCTCGATGCCAGCGTGGGTTCGCCTTAATTATGTGCATCCATTTTTTTCTTTTTTTTTGTATTCTATCGCCCACGTCTTTTCTGTTGCAGCTTTAATTTTTATCAATTTAGTATTCAGAGCTTATGAAAGAGAGAAATTTTTTTGAACTAATGCAGTTGAAGTGTTAGACAGGGAGTTAAAGTAGAGAGGAGAAAGTATAGGGAAAAGAGTCCTTGCCCCTGAAGCACATTTTTGGCAGAGGCGTTTAATTTAATTTTTGATATCTCTATTCTTTAATTTTGCTTCCCTTTTAACGCTCTTATTTTTTAAAATCTCTTTCAAAAAGAGCCAACATGCAAAATTCATCCAATAGCTGAGTTAACGTGATTTAAATAATTCAAAAAGAGTAACACAGCTACTCTGAAATTAGAATATTCTCTGAAGAATATTTAATTATCCCTTAAGTTAATTTTTCTTTAATTTACTTTTGGGGGCGTATGCAGCATCTTAAAATATTTCCAATGAATTAAAAATAAATTAAGAATTAAAATGTTTATTTATATCATGTAATAAATGTATTGAATTATGTCTTCGCCTTTATAGTTTGTAATATTATTGTTACAAATTTGCGTGGGTGAAAAGTAGCAGATGACTCCAATTATTTGAATAATAACAGATTTATTAATGGACAAGGATGAACAAAAGACTACACAAAGAAAAATCGATGAATATACACAAAGAAATATTATAATCGATTATTTACAATTGTGTAAAACGCAATCGATATAAATTAGGTTTACAACGTTCCAGAAATAGCTCGCTAGTTCAGTTACACCAGCAGGCGTTCTTTTTTTTTCAAGGGTCCTTTATTTAGCCTCATGATAATTTCTAGGAGTTGATCCTTGAGCCTTCTCGCTGATTCTCTGGCAATATTGTATTTTAACCAAATTTGTCGACAAGGGAGTTAAATGGGTAAATCTGGTAACCCAGGTAAAATATTCTGTGGTTTCTCCAATCTTATTTTTTTAATTCGTGCTGGGAAGCGAACTTTGCCTATAAAACTAGATTTTTTTTCAAAAGGAGTGTTTTGTTACAGGGAAAATAACATACGTGGTGTCTTTTAATATTGTGTGTTTAAAGTTAAGCTATTTTTAACGTTTCTGAGTTGCTTTGTTTATTTTTTGAACACTTGAATTCATAAAAATCAATGTGTACTAGTTACACCTTGATTTACAATTAATTAACTGTTTATAATAGTTAACTCATTCAAACTTAAAAAACAAATCGTAAATTTACTGAAGCATATTATTAGGAAAAAACCAGTCTACAGTTTTATTACTCATAATGAAAATGTTATTACTTAAATGATTTTTCTTTCTTCAACTACAAAATCATTGTTTTTCAAAGCAAACTGAGCTTTAAAAAAATGTATAGCTTTTAAATAATTAAGCCTCCAAAATATAAAGAAGCTCCATAAAACTGAGCGATGATATATTTTTGCAAATACTACTGTAATTTCTACTCGAAAATTACTTGTCGTATTTAAAAAGAAGCAGAGGCCAAAAATCAATAAAAAAAGAGTTAAATTTATTTTAACGTACAAAATTTATTATATCATATAAAAGAAATGGAGAATAGGTATTTCCCCCATTGTACAATCTATACAACTGTTCATTCCCATTGGTTAAATTATTAAAACTGTAATCGACATGTATTGTGTAGTTCTATTTGTTCTTTTTTCGCAAAATTCGTTCTAGGTTTGTGGAAACCTCTGGTTACCCCTTACGTACGAACCCTCCTGTCTATATGTAAACAAGCCTAGATGTGTAGGAGGAACTAAATAATCCCACAGACATTATTCCAATCTAATTTGATTTATTAATTCTTGTTAACATTATAAAAATGACACAACACAATTCTAATTAAGGTATATAAACAATGGTAGAGCGCAGAGGTGAGATACTCAAATGCGGGAATAATAATACAGAACCTCAACTGAATCTAAGACAGCTTAAATACGCTCATTTACAACTACGTGGCACACTAATAATCAGCTTTTACTTAATCAAATTATGATACCTGAATCCTTAAGGCTTCGGATCCTTCACGGGAAACTTCAGGCAGTTTCTTTAGCTTGATCAAATGACGATGGCTCCACGCTCTGCAATCTTTAATTCCACAACTTTTCAATCTTCACTAACCACTTCTACTTGCGTACATCAAACTTATCAACTTCAGCTTGTCAACAACTACGTGTTAACAGATCACTTGTTTCACTTTACTTCACTTCACTTGACCTCTGACTTCACTCTCTTTCAACTCGCGAAAACCGAATTTATATAATATTCCTCATTTACATAAATCACGTTTGGTTTCTCGATGAAGGTTGGTTGAAATAAATATTTTGTTTTAAAGAAAAAAAGAAGAAATTAATAGAAACGCGTATAGATCCGTCACAGGTTCTTCTGTTCAGTTACATTCACCACTGAAGCTGCATTGCTCAACACTTAATTGATAAAGTCCTCAGATTTTGATAAACCTTCAGCCCTTGCAGCTTCCTGGAAAGTTGAGTATTTAGTTCCGGTGGTTGTTAATAAGTCTTCGTATAAGACAACGCCTTTCTTCTCACGCAACGATTCCAGTCCAGGCAATCGCTGCGATATTTTTCTGCGAGAGCTTGCAATAATGTATTATTACAACTGTATTGGCGAAATTTTTTAAATGAAGCAAACGGTTGCCAATTTAGCGTGTACGAATCATACGAAATCGGGGTTTCCGATTTGGCGAGTTGTTTTTAACGTAATCATTGTCGCAATGGTGCGTAGTAAATTTATTACAGCATCACGAAAAACTTTTATTTATAGAGAGAGAAACATTTATTGTCACCAGACGATCAAAAGCAAACAATTCTATTCTTTGAGAAAATAATATTTTTTTTGAAAACTACTATTTCATCCAGCACTGCGCCGCCACCTGTCTAAGCAAAAAACAGCATTCTGAAGGTTTTGGCTTTATAAGCTATAAGGAATTATGAACTACATTAATCATTCACTGAGTAACCTTCTCTTTAATTATGATTATTTCAAGGGAATAAATATATATATATATATATATATATATATATATATATATGAAAGGAATTGAAGTTATATTCAGGAATATTTTAATTCTAACTGAAACTAAAAAAACAACTATTATTGCTAAAAATGCATTTTGTATTAGCTAATTATTTTACTTAATAAAAAACATTATAGGTCCTTATTAAATCAGAAATATTCGCAAACTCTAACCCTTCTTTGCATGATGATGTAAATTTCCATGATAACATTTAGTGAACAAAACAATGTACCTGAAACAGGTGTACTATAAACTGGTTATTGCTGGCAACTTTTTCACGACTATTGTGTAATAAGGAACGTAGCTGTAAAAAAATGTCAATCATTATAGCGAGTTTGAATTTGTCATTCCGCTGTTTTGTTGTGGTTGGAAGAAACGTGAGATTTCTAGAATATTTTTTAGAACTAATCTGAGATATTTTTGAGATAATGAGTGGGAAAAAATATTTTGTGTTTCTGTTATTTTCTGCGCAATTTATATCGAATACTTCAAATATTCTTCCCCAAACCGTGTGACTGAAATTTACATCACTATGCAGTTGTTTTGCTTCTTATGTAGGACGAAAATGTTTTTTACTAGATGTTTATTTTATGTTATATTTGTAGAGAAATTCAGAAGAGAGGGCCATTGATGATATTCTGGACCAATCAGAAGGCGGTTGGCTATCAATAAATGGTTTTGAAGACGAAAATTCTGACGACGAGTACCGCGATGCAGATGAAATAAGAATAATAATAGTAATAATTTATTTTTTTTAAATTATCACCTGGAAAAAAATGATACAAAGTTAGATATTTTTTTTTTTATTTATTTTATACTAAGCTTAACATGTAGATTTGCTTGATGATGATGGATTTTTCCATCATACTGTTTTGAATTATTTTTTTATTAAATATTTATACTCGGATTTTTTTAAACATTTTTCTTTAATTTAGAGCATGGATTATATGACCTTGATTTATTTCATAAAAAAAAAAGAAAAAAATCATGCTCAGTAAAGAAAAATAAACGTTATCACATAATGATATTTATTTTTAATGAAATTATGATCAATTTAATTTCACACGTGAGATAAAAATTAAATTATAAATTTTTTTAATTTAGCATGGGTGTTAGTAAAATTAATACAATCCTTTAACTATCCACTTATAAAATTGTATCTTCCAGCAATTAAAATAGACTTGAACTTTGGAATTAATAATCAAAACATTTATTTTATTTAATATTGTTCAAGCTTTGTAAAATTAAAAACAATTTTTTTTATTAAAAATGTCTCTCTATTAAAATTGTTATTCAGATTGTCTGAATTAAAATTGGTAATTTTTGTTTTTACCACTAATTGTTTAAATGTGAAATTAGTAAATTGTTTTATTATCAATTTTTCTTAACGTTGATTAATATTTTTAAAAGTTTAATTCTATCACGCAGATTAAAAATAGGTTTTGTTTTTCTATGAAGTACTCTTAACACATCATTAATAAATGCTTAGTTTAAAACAATTAAAATATTTAGCTTCTAAATGATTTAAAATGTAACGACTTAGACGTGCCTGTAATATTTAAAATGAAATATAGAGAATTAAAAATAAAACTAAATATAACTAATTTACCTGAACCAATTTGGTCTAGATATTGTTCTTTCATTTTCTAAAACATTCGAAAAAAATTAAATTTTTCAGTTAAGTTTTGATTTATGAATTAAATCGAGAGGCAAACTCAATAAATCAAAATTATTGTATTATTTTTTAAAAAACATTTAATAAATTGCAAACCTTCCTCTTTTTTTCTAATTAAAAAATATTTATTATTGTTAAAAACTTTTCATATATTTATCTTTATTTATTCTAGAACATATAATTTATCATGGGTAATGAAAAAAATTTGTCTACAATAAATATATATACAAGTAGATGCGCGTGTATTTTAATATATAACATCAATATACATATTAAGCTACATTAATAACAAGACGGTGTTTTTTCAAAAAGAATCATGAAATCACATATCTATTACTTAAAATTAGAAATCATTTTGCTTTTATATTTTAAGTCAAATGGCTTAGAAAAAAAATATAGTGCAATGTTTTTTTTAATTTCTAATGCGCTGTGAATTGGTATTTTAATATTTCAAACCTAGCTCATTCCCCGGGAGCTAGTATCTCTTTTTAGTAGGGTACTGTATAGATGGTATACCAAGGGGCGCAAGAAGTTTTGATGCCCAGTTTCCCTACCGGAGAGAAGTAACTGAGATCCTTCAATGCGAAAACGAACAAGGAATTTAACTTTACGAGAGCTCCAAGGCAAACAGGCACTCAAGGAATATTTTACGTGCCGCATAATCATACGACATGGATGGTGTCGATTTTTTGCATTGTGAAAATCCACCACTTGGCCGGGTTCGATCCCGCAAACTTAGGCGTACAAGGCCAACGCCAAACCAACTACGTTACCCAGCCGGCAGAGTGTGTAATATATTATGCAAAGTTATTCTAGCTTAGTTGTAAAATTACGAGACATGCAATTATAATGCATTGACCACCAGAAGTTATAGAAGGACCATTTTTTGTTGCATAATATTTTAAATAGATTTGAATAATGACGCAAAACATTAAATTAACCTCAGCAAATTAACTTTACAAATTGTGAATTAATATATTTTTTCGTTGTCCTCAATTGAGATTCGTTCCTTAACTTGATTTCATTCTAAATATACTTAGGAAAATTCAACTGAGCCAAAAAGTTTTTCTTTGCAATAATTTTTAATTATATTTATTTCTATAATTAATAGTTCAATTCCATTAGAAATTTTTAAACTATACTATTATAACTCCTTTTACTAAGTGTCTATTTGTATATGTATTCTTTTTTTCTTTCGTTTCATCTAATAAAGGTGACATTTTTGGTGATGCGGTTATTGCAGTTTTACTCCGTTCCCAAAGTTTATCAATTTATTCGCTGTTTGGTAACAATTGATATTAAGGATTATATGCATTTTTCTTCTAATTTCGAAATAGATAGGATAGTCGGCCTTAAAATTTGAATGAATAGCTTTAAGTTGTTTTGAAGCTTTTTTTTAGGGTTTGCCGCACTGTTTTTGTACATTAAGCAGATACATCTGCCTTGGAATAAATAAAACAAAATAGTTTTCCCAGTTACCATTCACTCCATAAATTCGTTTTCTATTACAATTGTTTATGATGCGTTATGTTTATAATGTTTTAACCAGTCTAGTAAGTATTTGACAGTAAGAATTTAATTTTTTTGCGAGAGGGGGTTACTAATACTAGAAATACGTGCAATTTGTTCGCAGAGGAATAACACACTACTAACTGTAACAGTAGCGATAATCTTCTCATCTCGGTGTATAACCTTGATTTGACCTTTCTATTCGACAGATGCTGCTCTTGCATGATTATATTGTCATATTTTCTGAAAATATTGTATGCCGCATTATGCTGGTGAGAATCTCTGGTCAAGTATGATTATTGACGAGTTAGTGCTAGAAGCTTATAGACTGGTTTCACTGCCTGTATATGGATAATGCAGAAAAACAACATTGGAGTTCCAGAATTTGTTAGCAATTGCATGCGATATTCTTACTATGGATTTGCGTGCTCTATACTATTTGAGTGAATTTGTGCTATTCTGGATTCATACACGTGATTCAATTTTTTCTGTTAAAAGAAATCTTCTGTGATTGCTAGGGTGTTTCAGAATAAATTATGATTTGTCAGGAACAAAACCTGTTTACATTTGAATGTTCAAGCATTTATATAGTTTTTAACTATCTGCAGTATATCATTTACTTACTAAAGATGTGATAAAATAAATAATATTAAAGAATTAAAAAATGCTTTTCAAAGCGTAGTCATTTTATTTAACTACTAAAATGGATATATAGTTAAAATAATTATACTATTTTCTTTAATTTATGAATTTTGATAACTATCGTTTTGTTATAATTTTTCATACATGTCGCAACCATTATACTATTTTAATAATTCAGTTTCATTTTGTATCAAATATTAAAATATACACTTTCTCTTTTAAAGTTTTAAAAATATTTTTTAAATAATTTACCTTATTTTCTACGTATAATATGTTACTGAATACTTCAAAGATCATTTTCAAATAAATGCTTATTTTAACCATATGCTGTACTGTGAGTTTTAATCACAAGTTATAACAGTTTGTTCATTCCAGATTATATTATTATGTTGCAGATGTTGATATTTGTTGATTTGTTTAATAATAGATCCTATTTTGCTTTAATTTACGTGTTGTTTCTTTCCTCTTTTAACTTTTATGTTTCCCAGTAGTTACAGTAGTAAAGAAGAGGGGAGCCGTAAACATGTTGAACCCTACTAGTATGTTCCTAAGACTAAGCATTTCTTTAGTATTACACTGATTTTTATATCCATTTTGTTTTCCACTATATTTCTTATTCTTACTCGATGTAATTTTGATGACTTAGTGTTATATATATCTAGATATTTTTGCACTTTAATTATTTTTCGTTATTATTTT
>BMAO01006379.1:0-110924 GCA_019973975.1 Trichonephila clavata | reverse complement strand
CCAAAGCCATAATACGCATCCGGTGCATGGCAAGGTCACCCACAACCATAGATCCTAAATAGTTCCTTCTATCAATTTTGAAAAGAGGCAAATTGTAATTTGAAAGTCATTTCAGACAAGACACGACTGAGAAAAGTCACCGGATCAAAGATTGATGCAAACACATTTGCAGAATCTATTTTGTCTATATGCTTTTCTTTAGATAGATTATGATTATTAGGATGGAGGCCAAGATCTTTAAAGAATGAACTCGACTACTTGGCCCATTAAGAAAAGATGTGGATGTAGGATTAGTTTACCAGTAAATGTACACTACATATAACAAAAAGGGGAGGGATGGGGAGGTGATAATGATGGCCTACAGCAAAAATATGAATTTGTTACTTGAATTGCCCATTTAAGGAACTAAATTATGAACCTAAGACACACAACATTATAGCCAGAAATAAAATAAATTTATTTAAGATTGGTTTGATAATCTAAAAAGAGAGGGACTTAGAACATTTATGAAACTATATGTTTTACATGTAACATCCTTTTGTCTCATTTTCTAATTTTACAAACAGCTCATTTCAAAACGGCACCCTTACAAGTCTATATATCTCAAAAACAACAAAACCAACAAGAATGATACTAACTTTCGTATTAAAGATTTAGAAATAAGGAAGGGCAAATAATATCTTGGGGCATATTGTGTAATCAATTTATACACAGAAGCATTCTGACTAGTAACAAAGAGACATCTCACCACCACGAAAAATTAAATCTACCTTAACGACTAAAACCATCCATGTTGAACTGACTGTATCTACTACTTTAAAATTTCTAGAAAGAAATGAATTTTCTAAGAAATTTAGAAGTGAAACTGGTTTGAATAAATTTATTTTGCCTATTCGATCTACTAATTTTATGTATTTTATAAGACATTTTCTAAGTAATAAATGCAAAAAGAACCACCTACTTAGTTACATGACATTCCAATGACAACCATCACAAATATGTTCACAATTAGAGCCGCTACTAACCAAAATAGGATCCATTTTTAGTGATAAATAATCAAAGACATTCTGAAGATGACCATTACACAGAAATTTCTATTGAAACCGAACAAACTCGTTTTCGAGAGAACTCAAGATTGATTTTCGGCACTTTTCCAGAGGATTGAATAAATGTGTTTTATGGCTTAAATCTTAGTATAAGCAATTTGTACTCCAAGTCATCAGCCAGCAATAAATCATCATACTTTCATATTTTACTTAACTGGTCTAAAGCATGAGCTGTACAATAAAACTGAGCATTTCAAAAATGCATCTGTACCACTTCCGAACAGGTGATATATGCAGGATCTTTAAAATTTTCGAGACACTGAAAATTTCAACACTGCAGAAAAGATGAAGATAGAGAAATTGGATAAAGGGAATCAACTAGTTAACATGTCTGACTGATTAAATCTTTCACGATCACAGGTTAATTTGCTCACAGAAAATGGGACAATGAGCTGCTATGAGCATTAAGAGTTTGCGTAACCTCCAGATGGAAATGCAAGTGCTATCATATGCTTGAATGTTACTTGTGGTGGAGTTTCTGCTATGGTAATTTTGTTAACATTGACGGGCTATGCTAGTTGTTGATGATGGAGCATTGTCCAGTTGATATCTGCCTGAAATTTGAGAATCAGATCTCAGGCTGGTTGCACACAACATTGCTAGAGTATTAAGCAGGCACATCAGCTATGTGGAGGGTTAACTCATGTTGAAAACTCTCGGTTATTGTCTGAACAGAAATAGGCGATACCAGACTGACGCAATCAGAACAAAATTGGGACGCACAGCTGGTGCCGCCCCATGCAGGTCAGGAGAATGGCTCTTGGACTCCAGCAGACTCTGAAGTAGGTCCAGTGGCCCAGGCTGCAGGACAGTTTGGTTACAGACGCTACCTCCTTCTGATCAACAGGACAACATCTCTAAGCACTGGCAGAACTGGCTAATGAAACACAGATCTCGGCCAGGTCCTCACGAGTTTCACTGAAGGAGACAGGCTGCAACGGCAGTTGGCTGGAGCCATGGAACATGTTGCGAGGCCTGGCCTGAGCCAGCATCCTGAAGGAAACGACATGGCTCACAGGTCAGGTACCAACCAGCCTGAATTTCCTCACAGCACTATGTGCCAGAGTTTAGAGTTGAAGAAGTGGCATTCCTCCCAGAAATTAATGTACGCTGGAACTGCCTTTAGGCAGCACAACTTTAACGTTTGGCTCTTCATCACACACAAGGGATAGACCTGGCCAGCCCTTCCAACACGGACAGGGACCTTCTGCAGCCGATGAGATTAACCCTGTACTCTGCTCCAAAACCAAGAGCTGTTGATGGGTTTCTATGGTAGAGATGGGAAGAAGATTTGAACTAAATGGCCACTTTGAGAAGAAGACTTGTCTTGTAGAAAAGGGACATTTAAACAACCTGATTTTTGTAAATCACCATACACAGACTACACTAATGCCGAAATTTGAACTGATACTCTTTCACGGCAAGCATGCCCACTGGTTGGAATTTTGCCATCTAGTGAGAACTTGACTTAGTGTTGGAGTTGCCCAGTGGGTTTTAATGAATGAAGAAAATTTTGGGAGAGATTTCTGAAGATTTAATCAAATGCCATCCAAAATCCTTACACCCGGCTACTTAAAAATAAGGCTGATAGTCCATTTCCATTTCCTCACACAGAACACCATCCTTTAACTTGGAGGACACTGTGGTGACATGGTAAATTGAAAGAAAATCTTTGGAAATCCACGGATCATAGTTCTAGACAAAATTTTGAAGGCAATGATGAATGGAGACGAAGGAGGATGACAATGGGGAGTTGGGAAGGAAATGAGAGTAATCATGAACCGAAAATTGCCAACCCGCCAAATTTAATACTTATGACGCTTACATATGGTACACTGATATATAGGTGAAAAAGAAGGAAAAGCTAAGATGCTTCATTTTTCAAACATAATATGAAAATCATAAAGGCTGCAAGATTTCGAAGAATGGGGTTAGACAGATATTATGTACCACCACAGAGAACTTTGAATATTGGTGCTGCATTTGTAATATCAGCATGTGCTTCTGCATTCTCGAAATCTTGATCCTTTAAAGCGAAATCTCTTTCTGTACTCAGAAGTGCAAAATGTAATGGGGTAGAGCCAGCCAAATTGGCCCAATGAAGAACAATGATTTGGTTGTGCTTAACTTAAAGTTTAAATGAAATGTCCTGACTGCGCGACCCTGCAAAACAGTAACGTAGAAAAATACAACCGTTAATGCAAACCAAATGTTATATTCTTCCACGCATGGATTCCAGAGGCCCCTTCCATTAGGTTCTTCAAAAAGGAAACCGCAAGGATCTTCTTTAAAATCTGGTTCCTCAAGTTAAAGTTAGTAGACAAACCATTTGATCCACTATAAGATGACCCAGAATTTAAAAGGAGCAGATAAAATGGCTTTAAATGTGTATTTATTTTAGATTTCTTTATAAACCACGGTATCTTTCAGTTTTTGATTTCGAAGAATAATGACAGCACATTTCTAAGATTTATACTTGATTCACCTTCAATAAAACGGTACCTGCTTTTCAACGCAAACGAACATCAAAGAATCCACTCAGAAACCAACCAAATCTATAAGATTTTCTATTTATGCACCCAAAATTAAAAAGAAGAGGTAAGATCTAAAGTAATATCTCATCCATATTTTTCGATCATTTCAGTTTCCGAAAAGATAGTGATTAAAAGATCAATTGATTAATTTAAATACCAAGTTTTGTCTCAAGAATATCCATTTGCCTTTAGAAACAGATTAGAAGTCACACATTGAAAGAGGTAATAAAACAAAACACCATTTATAAAATATGAATACGAGCTGAAGATACAATCTAAATTCTGTAGGATAAATCTATACTGCACAAATGAAGAATGCATACAGGAAACCCACCAGCATTATTCTTGATCTGATTATAATCAGATACATCATAAAGTGAATTTGTTTCAAAACACGAAAATAAGACTGAGATCCAGCTGTGCTGCACACTATCATGATCTAACATGGTAATAAAAATTGTTTTAAGCATTACACAGTTTATAAACCAGGAGAAAGAACGTGGCTCTGCTTTTGAACCGCAATCACAGCATGCACGCAATTTAATTTTAAAAATATTTAGTCTGGTATCAATAGGAGAATATTTAAGGAAAAGTTTCATCTCTAAATACTACGATTCCTTGTAAATATAATAAAAGGAAGTATTGCCTTTTACATTAAAGATTATGAATCTTGCAGCACTGTTGTGATTAAAAGACAATCTCATAGAATTAGAATGGTAATTTATTACAGAAAAATCAGTCACAGAAGCACTATAAAGGTTTATAGAATCCATAGAAACTCTGACTCTATGGGAAGTAACTGTGAAACTGATGTCACTTATTAATGTCCTGATTAGTCCGATAATTTTTCAACAAACTTGGGAACACAGAAGAGCACAAAAAGGGAAACACATCTTTCCTGCCACCAACACTACACCTATAGATGATTTGAACCAGATTGAATTTGGTTCAAGTAGTTCCAGAAGTTACCATGACCAGGGTACTTCTAGAATTTGGAGAAACAGAAAAGCTTTTTCAGCCCTTATTCCAGAAATGAGATATTATTTAGTCCTGGGACTTAATCTTCTTTTCCGCAATCTTCCTTGCAAAAGATTTAGAATATTAACTGCAATACACTGCGCTTAGGTACAGCCTTTGTAAACTATCTAATCTGTTCACTTAAACACCCAAAGGTTCATGAACAACGCCAAGACTCCACGAAAATTTCATTTTTAGCTGAGAAGTCAATTTCTTGATCCTTTCGACGATTATGCCAAGTAGATGTGAAGTATACCTCCAGATAATTCATAAAGCGTGAGTTTAAAAACTAAATCATGAGGAACAAGAGAACTGCATGCCAACAGAAGAATGGGAGCCAAAATGTACTTTGGCATGGAAAAACATACAATTGGCCACTTTATCCGGGGTATACATTTTAATGACAAACAGAGTCCCATGCATCCCCTATTTTAAAACATTCTAATTTGATATTCATCTTGACTGCAGGAGATACCCCAAGGTTGTGATTATAAGAACTGAGATCAAACGTTTCATTATTTTATACACATCAGACCGGGTGCCTGTGTTTTGGTGGAGAAGTGCAGGCACTAGGACTGGACAAAGCACGGAACTGGGCATGCAGGAGGACTGATGCACATTGAATCTCTGAGTCTCATGGGGCTGCCTGTATGGTAGTATTCAAATCTAGGTGGAGATAAGTGCCCTGCTGAGTTGCTCATGACAATATGAGATGGCTGAGGTCCATTTGCCAAGAGGCCTCAAGGTTTGAAGTGCACATCATAATCAATCCAGAAGAAAAATAATATGTAATAAAAATGCTAGAGCAAAATTAAATATTCATCTGCACCACAGCATGGCATTGATTTGGAAAAATCTAAAACATAGCCCAGGATTGATCTATCCATATTTGAGTGAGGCATCAAAAGTAAAGATTTGTCTCACAGTCCTGAATAATGAGCTGCAGCCCATCCGGCATAGTGGTTGAAGTGATACACTGCTGTTACAGTGGGAACTGGGGCCTCAGCCACTGAGACATGATGTCAGAATGGACAGGTGCCTCTGCAAGTATGGGGCTTTCAGTCATTGCCTGAGCCGCAAGTCCCCTCTGCAGTGGCTGGTGGTGCTGTGGGGAGGTGGGGAAACCTTGTCCACCTCCCAGGGGCAGTTCTCCTCAAATTGGGGTGGAAACCGAGCAACCACTGTCACCTGTGGCAGCTCAGTTACTACAATCGACAGGCGCTCCAGCCATAGCCCAATGTCATGATGGATTGTGGTCTGATCCATCTGCCGAGAGTACAACACCACACAGATGATCTACTGAAGTCTACACAGCTGATCGCACACTTGAGTCACGCTCTTTGAAGCAATAAATGTTCAAGACTGATCTCACATCGAATTTTATGAGGTCAAATCTAGTCACTAGGAAAAGATAAATTTAATTGGGGAAAAGGTTGTAATCTCCTACCAGACGCAAAATGGTCGAATTCTTTCTTTAGTCGATATTTGACTGGCTGGTGGTGATTACGAATCTTTCAATTTTTCAGCTCATCGCCATTTCTGCAAATTTAACTACCTGACAGATTTGTTAAAATCTTTGCCACACAAAATTACACAAGATCTTTGTATAAGAAAGAAATGATTTTCTGATGAATGAACAAACGAACAAAATTTACTGAAGAGATATCAGAAGGATATCTAGAAAATTATTTAAGACAAGATAAGCATTTTGAACCCTAATTTATTAAGAAATTTATTGAATTAAAATAAATGGTTTCACCAACAGAATATTAAGAGATTATACATTCATTTCAAGGAAATGATACAAAGTGCATTTGATCGTTCTTCAAGATGTCAGTTTCAAGATACTTCTCCAACAAAAATAATTTATGTTCAACTCTCAACTGAACAGATTAATACTTTAAATCCGAAACTGAATCTAAAACTATCAAATGAGAACGAGTCACAGAAAATAATTAAACCAACGAATTTATGGTTTTCAAACCACATGACCAGATGAAATACAGTTCAATTTAACGAAAGATAAAATGTTTGAACTTTCGGCGCATATTTAATTGATACAACAGTGAAAGAAAAAGGAAAAGATTTTGCACACCTGCCCACGTACGCTGATTAAAATTTTGCTATCCTGGAGAATTCACTCCAGTTGCTTTAAAACTTGCAGATAAAACAAAAATATAGTGCACCTAATCCATGGCAGCAAACGACTCCGCATAAGAAAATGCAAATTATTATAAATGAAACAAGAAAATGATGCAACATCATCCCAAAATAGCACATAAACACTTGACCTGCTCATCAATCAGGTGATTAGAACTCTGACACCGTTGACAGTAGTAAACATAAGACGGTGCCTTGAAAACGAGCATTCTTCATCTAATGCTCAAAATACTCAGACTTGAGTATGTGCTATAAGCTGCCACAACCAAACCCTACAAAATATAGTTAGGAGAATTCAATTCATTTTTACCGCGGGTCTTGGTTCACAATGATTTTGAAATAAATACGGCATGAATTTAATGATTTTTGCACAATTTTTGGTTCCCAGGGTGAATGCATGATGGGGACCTGCTTGAAGAGAAGATTTGATCTGAGTTATGCTCAGCCATACATATAAGAAAGTAAAGTAAGGCTGTGATGAGCTGGCTAACAGATGATTAATTCAGATACTGAAATCTTCAAGTGATAGGGTTGTTGATGGTATTTAGTCTCCAGTGATCCTGATATAGAACGTGGTGAAGAGCATTTATCAAAATTAGAATTAAGAAGAGGAAGCAAAAGTGTTTCATGACAGATCTATAACAAAAAGTACAAAAAGGAGCAGAGCTGACTGAGAAACAAAATTTTCATATTTGAAACGAAACCATAATGAGTGCTAGAGAGATCTCGTATAATATCTAATGATGTTAGTACTTGATCCCAAAGTTCAATAAACGGCGCTATTATCAAGCAACGATGAAGATAGCTATGAAGTAGAAAGAATCTTCACTTCACTGAATTATAGTGGGCGTAATAGTATAAATGAATAGACTGTAGCCTTTGCCAAAATGATCAATTTAAAAATTTGTAACAAAATGAATTGGTTAAAAGCCTGCAATATGTACATGATTTAATATTTTTCAAAATGTTTTTGAGAAAATACTAGATTTGACCAAATGACTTAAAATTCTGGTAAGATCCTCAAACGGAACAGGCTGCATGTATTTTTAGAAATTTATTTTAAATGATTTTCTAATAACGGTGACGTACTGTAAAAAGAGAAGAGATATCAGCCCACAATTTTATCACAGAGAAGTATAAATTATTGATTTAACTTGCATTGGTGGGAATTTATTTGAATGAAAAATATACTAAACCCTGTCTCGCCCACCATGAGCAAAAAGGCAGACCTCATCAATTGGGATGAAAATCTCAAAATCAGCTATGAATGATGTTTTTGCACCAAAACCTGATCTTGCAAACCACTTTGTGACTTCTACCCACAACTAATATGTCAAATTTAAGCCCAACCTGAAGAAAGCAAAGTTTGGACACCATGACTCTCAATCCCATGGAGGAGCTGGGTTTTCTGCACCACTGCTCTATGACTTTGAACTCACCAAAAAGAAAATGCAACCAAATTTCATTGACATAGTCCTTGTAGCCTGAAAATAGGAATTTTTCACCACAACCAGCAACCCCCAAACCCTGTAGAACTTGATATGCTGGAAATTATTTCTAGGTGATCTCATCTGAAGAAAAGAAACATGCCTAACAAATCTCCCAAGTATATAGCCTAAATAATGAAAGAGAATTTTTAGACTCTTCTGACCCCTGCAAACATCTGAGTCAATTTCATTTGCCTTTGGCGGAGGAACCCATTCAAAGTGGAAAAGTGGAAACATGCCCACCACCTTTCAAAGGATGATCAAGTGTAGCTGTGCTGGGTGACGATTACGCCTCCTGACCTGAATGCAACTTGGTGTCAGATATTCAAAACCACTGGAAGTGGGCTCTCACTCTGTTACAGCGATGTTTATCAGCCTCTGGGACTAGCCAGCCTGAAGGAAGGAAAATGGAGAATTGTCCAGGAACGCTGCACTTGAGCCCCTGAAATGCCACTCTTGGGCCTCCCAGAAGTTTTCAAGAAAACCATTTCAGGGGACCAACAAGAAAGACCTACAGTGGCACTGAAGACTGCATCCAATAATTAAATGCAAAATTATCAATAACGCCCCTGAACCCTGCACCAAATTCTGAATGATTTTCAAAACACATTTTGCAGGGCTTATCTCATGAGAGGAATCTGCTTAACTAAATCAGACTAAGAAGTCAGGAAGACCATTTATACTCTGGCCTAACTCTGCACACCTCAGAGCTAATCTTCCCAAACCTGCTTCAGAGAGTGACATCATGAAAGAAACATTCTACAATTTTCAGTAGACAAGATGGCAAACAAAATATTTATCTCATGCCACTGGATTCTCTAAAATGCTGTAATTTTGAGGTCATTTGTTTTTAAAACCTTCTAGAAGATCTCACTCATGAAGAAATTCTTTAGATTAAAGAGAAGACGGTAAAGTGTCTGAAGAGGTTTAAAATGAAAATAATGACAGCACACCCTTACTTCAACGCCACTAAAGTACTTTTAATGAACCCATTTTGAAGCATATCTCAAACAAGAGAGGAATCTGCCACTGGTTTCTGCATCAGGCTGCCCACACCAAAATGAGGGAATGGAGAATGTCAACCCTGCCCCAACACCCTCTGGAAATGAAATTTTCCCTAAAACCCATTTCAGAGTGAGGCTATGAATGGTGCAGTCCCACTCTACCACTCAAGCAGGTATGAAGTCAGAAATGGTGATAATTCTGCTGCAATGAATATCTCTGCAACGCCACTGAGGTCTGCTTTCACAAACCTTCTGTATTGACTTCACTGCAGAGGAAATCTTTAGACAAAGAGGAAGATCAGCACCAGGTTTAAAATGAATATCTGGTGAATTGCCCTAAGCCTCCCCAACGCCACTTGTAATTTTCCTGAACCCACTTTTAGCACCTCACTCAAGTGAGAGGAACTACATTGCTCAAGACATCAGGTCCAGGGAACCCCAAAATTCCAGAATTATAACGTGCCCTCACACCCTTTAAATACCTTCCAAACCCATTTGGAAGTGGGAGATGTCACCAGGAAAGAAACTTGATCACACCCCTTTATGAGGGAGGAAGGGAAGTGAAACTGAGAGATTATCTACATGCCTAATCTCATGCAATGGAAATTGAGAAGTTTGTTTCACAAACCTATTTTAGAATTATTTATGATCATTATCTACGAATGAAACGTGAATAAATTTAAAGACAGGTGTCAAATACTAAAATAGCACATTTTACTGCCCCCAAGCCCCTGCAAATTCACCAAATGATTTCTTCATCATAACTTGATTTTGTAGCGGATCTCACTGAAAGGAATCCAAGGCCTAATTTCAAGATGAAGATCAAGAAGTTATAATACATGAAACAATTATTATTAAAGCCTTTAACCCCCGGGAATGCCTTTGCAGGCTAATTGGAACTTTTCTTAGGCTGAGGCTCTACCTGGTATCAGGCATGAACATGGCCCAACAAATTCTGCCCCAGAAGAATAACCTCGAGATTCTTGATTAAGCCAATAATAACTGAACAAAGGAGTCAAAGCTCTCAGAGAGAGCAATGCACCTGACACAGCAGATAATGAAGATGGTAGACGACCAAGGAGTCACCAGAATCAATGCCACAAAAATGGCAAGATGGAAACCCTGCATGACCACCAATCTGTCACTGAACTACTTTTTGAGATTTTCAAGTGAATCTCTAAATCACCATATCCGTTTAAAGAGAATGACCAAGGTAAGAAGTACCAAGCACTTTTACAGAGAAGTTCTCAACACAAAGAGTCAATGTGTCAGGGAAAACATCACTGTTGTTCTTACAGTCTGGAATAAACTTGAGAATGAATTAAGATAACTATACCAGCCGATTTCTTCAATAAAATTACATAGATCTAGAGAATTTTAGGTACTCTTCATGATTTAATCCAAATAAGAAGCTCTAATGATATTGCAGTCCAAGAGACAAAACTTGATAATACAGGAAACCTGCCTCTGAGAAAAGGAGAAATGATTTTTCAACCAGTGAACTTTCACTTTAAAATTAATACTAACCTCCAATGAGACACAGAGGGGAAGGGGGAACCACTGTACCTTCTGGTAAAGTAAGGTGACATATCCATAAAACCTTAATAAGATAGATGAGATTCTCAGTTTTCATTATAGATTCCATCTGTCATTCTTTCTGTTACTTGGCATTTTTATAGCAACCAGGTGAAATTTCTAGAAATCTATTTCAGTATCAAAAATCCAATTTAAGAGAACACTTGTTTTCCTTCTCACAGAAGCAGCTTGAATTTTTCACAGGCGGCTTCAATGCCTCATGGATATACAGGAGATGAAGTTTAAAGAATAATGTGAATATTCTGTAACCCTTAGCTTCTTAGGGCTGAAGCAACATTTTGAGCTTACCAGCGTGAGTAAGGTCCAGCCACAGGATAAACCATGGAATGGACAACCATGCAGCATCCTGCAGAAAGAAAGACATACCCAGTACGATGGCCTGGCTGAATCACTGCTTGTACTTTAACCACGGTGCATGGGGCGGAGATGAATTGAACCTGGTAATCCCCTCCGAAATGAATCTCTTTAGGAGGCCTCTAATTTAAACTGCACAGTTTGTTTATAAAGAAAACAACAGATAAATCTCCCAGCTAGTTACAACAGGTCACAACTGTCCAAAATGAAGACTGCAAGTAAAACTAGGCTCAAACATCAACACAGTGAGCTAAAAACGAAAATTAAATGGTAAAATTGCCTAAATGAATTTAGCTCAAACCCCCTTTAGATAATTGTCTTTAAAATTTGGGAGGGATCATAAGTAATGAAACTGAACTCCAGCCTCTTGCCTTCGTGGAGGATGGCAACAAACCCTTTTTAGCACAAGAACAACATGCCTGTGCTGGATTACAAAAGCAAATGAAGATAGATGCAGCTTGAAATGAAATAAATTTAAAGAAGAAAATGACAAAATATGCAGCCACTGCAATATCCCAAAACAAATTCCTGAGAAAATCATAAATTGGGAATTCTTCCTGAATATATGTGGGTATACAGAACTGAGAGGCTGTACCACAAAGCCCTTTCAGAACCAGAAAGGATAGATATTTTGGTGGAATGGAATAACCACTGCAAGAAAGAATTACAGAGATTCTCAAGCTGAGAATCCCTGACGTGAAAAACAAGATCAGCACCAAGAGCATGGAGAGACAATGCTCTCAATAAAATTAATCAACCCAACAAAATTCTCCAGTCACAGTCTGGGAAAAGAGAAACAAACCCCAGGCAGCTTTTTACTGTGATAAAAGATTTCAGCTCTTCAATCAAGAAAACATTGAAGACCAAGAATAAGTGTGAGACTTCAAAACATTTTCTGAGAATCTTACTATAGAGCTAAATAAAAACCTATAATGAAATAATTGAAAGACATATTTGAATAAAAGAAAATACCATAAATAGAGTGAGGCTTCTACAGTAACTCAAAAAGGTTCTGTTCGAGATTCAATGAATAACGGTGTAAACATGATAAAAGCAACAACGCACTATTTAAAGGAACGAAAATGACTTTTATGAAACTCATTTAAACTTCAAAGGGGGAGGGAAGAGAATTTAATCACCATAAGGCAAGAAACTGATTTCAGCATCTAAATGGCAGCCACTAGAAGTGCTAAGAATCACGCTTTGTTTGTTTTTGGAAAATATCTTGAAAGTGAGAAGTAAAAGAAATACGGACACCTTAACTTCAATACAAGCACTTTAGGGAAAGTATCTAATTCTTCCCAGAAAACTAGACATCTTTCTCAAATGGTATAAAAACACTTTTTCAGAAATCATTACAAGTCCCATGATTTGAAAAGGAAACCTAAACCGATCATCACTGTGAAACCAATAATCATTCTAGATGGCATTTCCTTTTGCAGACTGATCCTTCAGCCATTTGGACTCTTGGTGGGTGAGAAGAATATTTAATCAGACCTAAATATAAAGAGGTAATGGTGGATGGAGAATTCACATTTAATATAAACGGCCAGCAGATGAGAAAAACGAAACAAGAAAAATGCACCACCCTAACTGGAAAACAGTTTGAAACCATTCTGTCAGATCTGAATGAAGATTAAGAAGGAGAAACCTGATTTGCATTTAAGAAGAAATTATGAAGTGAATTGAAAGAATGGCGAAATCATACTTTGGTGTATCTTGTATTGGCTCATACTCATACTCACACAGCAACCTAGCTAACAATATATCCACGAGTAAGAATTCCCTAAAGTACTAAACTATCTTTATGTTAAGGACGACACTGCAATGTGGATGATGAAACAAGATCACATCCAAGTATATAAATTATTCAATGCAAGATAAGTAAAGAATAAATAGTATGGTGATCTATCTCCCTGAAGAAAACTGTATGATTTGATCCAACCTGAACCTCTTATGAAACACGAAACAACACTATAAAGAGCCTTAAACATTTATAAATTAAGCACCACAATATACAGAGCATACAACAACATATTATTGTAACGATATCTGAAACCAATCACAGGTTAGAGATGGGTTTGATACTTTATGAAACAAGGAGATGAAGTGTATGAAGCAGACTAGGGGCAAAAGAGAACAGTTGAGTAGCCATGCTGTGTTTGCAGAACAGAATTTAATTGAGTCCATTCATCTCACATTTGTAAAAATCCGGTGAACGTAATTGGTGGGAATACAGTAGAAGAAAGATATGAATTGAAAATTCTATGATATTTATGACAAAACGAGAAGAACATTAAAAATCTAAGATCACGAAAAAAAATGTTGAAAATTTTACTCTAAAAATATTCTTTTTATTTCTAAAAGTATCAGCTTAAGTATCGAGTTCTTTTGTTAATTAGTATTGAATAAATAATTTATTTTAATGATTATTGTTGTATTGCTTACTCTTCATTTAATAGAGCCACAATTAAATAAAAAAAATACTATCAAACTATTTGAACAATATTATTTCACCTTTTCACTAAAACAGTTCAGTATCAAATTACTTTCTCTAGGGAAATGACCCCCCACAAAAAGTTATTTTAACACCTTCCATGAATTGATCATATACCTTAGGGATATGAACAAATCCCTAATTTCCTCATTTTTGCGATATATATAATTCAAAAATCTTAAACTTGTGTATTTTTATTCTCTGCGCATCAAAAAGGATATAAAAAAAATTCGTAAAAAAAAAACACATGAATCCTATAGATTTAAAAAAAGTAATTATCGATTTAAAAAAGTCTCAAGTAATAAAACAGTCAGGAAGTTTGCGATTAATTGCAACTAAGAAAGGAAACAAAAACGAGATTTATCCAAAACACGGAGCACTTATAATAAGAAAAAGCTAAAAAAAGAAATGAAATAATATAAAACTGTAAATTTTTACTATGCTCATATCGTATAAGCATTTTAATAGTTTTAATTTAAACTTATAATTCACGAGAATTTTATAATTCACAACAGTTCATATCATTTACTAAAAAAACAATTTCACATCTCTCTGCCATAACTCCAAAATCAATACTGTTTAACATAAAACTACTTAATAAAAAATTAAATACCACTCTTTGTGTGGTTTTTTCTTCCTATATATTACCAACTTTAATTTTCGACCAAAAAACAGAAAGGGTTTGACAGTTGTTTTTTTTAAAACAAGAAATGGATTACATAAAAATGAACGTAACGGAAGAATGCGTGTTCACTAATAAATATTAAAAAAATAAATAATGTATCTGACAAGTGAAGCTCAAAAAATTCCAGTTACACATGAAACCTATTAAACTCAGCTTTAAATCAAGCATCGAAATATTTCCGCGAGGAAAAAACCGACGAAGTTTAATCTACGACACACTACCATTGGCATCCTTTTACATTGTGTATAATGCCTAAGGTTAAGTTAAGCGTGTCTCCCAGAGGCATCTTGCGCTTCGTCATCATATTAAAACAATTCTTCGTTCAAAGACCTTGCTGAAATATGTCAACAGAAGTTCAAGTATTCATGACAATTGTCAGAAAGACGATTTTAAGAAGCATTAATGGATGATTTTTATTGATTGATTTGACGATCAGGAAACTGGTTAACACAAATACATAAAATCAATTTGATATCACAGCTAAAATAGATGGGATATGAAGGAACTTTTAAGCCATAAAAACCTACACCAGTTACATGGAACAGATTGAATAAAAACATTTTTTTCACTAAAGTATTTCTTCAGTTTAACCCCTTAATGTTTGCACTCGAATTTATTCGAGCGCGTTAAACGGAAAACTGTGCACTCTAGATAATTCGAGCGGGGTCGCATTTTATGCCGCCGTAATTTTCACACTAATATCAGCGAGAGCCATCTGCTCTAATGATACTGACAGCAATCCGTCATTGTAATGTAAATTTAGATAAAAGCCAATGATTTTTATAATTAGCGAATTTTTATTAAACATCAGCATATGTTTGGAACATATGTTTTGCATAATGAAATCATATGTTTTGCATAAATAAATGGAGGTGGAAAGAAAAATTTAGATTTTGGAAGCAAGCTAGTACAAATTTAAAAAAATTGTAGGGATACAAACACACAAAAAAATCGGATAGACCAAAATCTTCCGAATTCTACGACTAACGAAACGTCATTTTTCCAGTTTTGTTCCACCAACACCAAAAGAAGCTCACGTAAAATACTATATAAAAAAGGGATGAAAAGAAAAGTAATTATAGTGCGGCCCCTTGCTTTCAAATATATCACACACAAAGAAAATTTTAAATATTTTTTTTAAAAATAAATACTACTATTATTATTTCTTCTGTGAAAAAGTATAAATAAATAGTTGTACTGATAAAAAAACCTTTTTTTGAAACAGCAATTCGAAAAGATAGTATAAAAGTCGTAGTACAGGCAAGATTGCAACATTCGGGTCTCATCTGCAATGTGGATTAAAATCCAAAAAATTAATATAAAAATTTTGATTGATTTTGCATTAAAAAATTTTTTTTTTCAAAACAATGTTCTAAAATGTGTTTCCTTTAATAAAAAAAGAAACTCATTTTTTTTCTTTTTGTCAATTTTTTTTTATAAAAAAGTGTGCGTTAAGGGTTTAAGTTTTTTGTTCAGTAGTCCAGTATAATATTCAAAATTCAATTTGATGATGATCAAAATAAAACTGTCAAAAAATGCTTTTTCCCCGAGAATGCTGCTATTCAAACGAAATTAAAGATAAAACACATTTTCAGATTTTATATATAACTCATTAAGTATTAAAAAAGGTTAAGATTTATTAACATAAATGCATGAACATTTTTTTTAAATAATTAGGGGGGGGGTATCCTCTGTCCGCATTGTAAAACTGTAATTACATGCATTATGTAGTTCTATTTTTTCAATATGTAGTAGATTTGAAATTTTTTCCTGTTTGCATCTCCGCATTTTATCTAAAAATTGCGCCTTATTGCCAATTTTGTAACCATAATATTGAACAGCCTTAATGCCTTTTTATTATTGTATCATGTGAGATCAATAAACTTATTACAACATCACGAAAACTTTTTTATATACATAGAAAGTTGAAAAACGAATCTTCGAAAAAAAAAAAACCCGTTAATTATATTTCCACTAAAGACTTAGACTATACCATTTTCTTTTAAAGAAATCGTCGAGAAAGTAATGCAAAAAGGAGCCGGCTACTCTTCAGTTAAAAGCTACTTTACAAAAAAAGGATCTAGTATTTCGCAAACTTTTATTCTAATGCATCCATTTTAATTCTTGAATTGTTTTCAGAAAATTTAGCACGTTCAAGTGATTAGTACATTCTCTGCATTAGTTTAGAGATTAAATAAGAAATGAACGCCTCAAATGTTAAAATCCTACATTTCATTTTAATCTAAAGACACAGCCGCCCATCCGGTATAGTGGTCAGTGAAGCTGACTGCGGTGCCGCAGGGACTGGGTTCGAATCCCGGAGAAGGCATGGATGTTTGTGTTGTAATCCTTTCTTCTGTCTGTGTTGTTTACCCCCGTGTTATACGTTCGGTGGTGCACGGGATTTATAAATGTTAAAAAAAAAAAAAATCTAAAGACACGGATTCATTGACTGATAATAATGGAAGAATCGCAATGCAGTATTAAAATGCTTTTTAAGCGCTTGCATATGAATTTAAAGACTTAGAGAGAGAAAGAAGAGTATAATTTTTTCCTTCCCTTACAGAGTTTTGCTAAGTATTTTTGAAGACTGAATTTATATATTTTCAAATCAAATTATTTAAATATTTTTCATAAACAGTCTAAATTTTATTTAAATATAAGAAATTATACTTGGATATACAAGAAAATGTAGCATAATTTGCAAATCAAACGATCACCAAAAATAAAAATTTCACAAATTTATTACAGTTAAATAAAGATTGATTGACAGGGAAATGATCTAAATTGAATTACAACTAAGTCTTTTTCCGATATAAATTTTGAACTACCCAAATAATACATATAAAGTTATTAGAAAAAACATATTGTGTGTGTATGGTCTATAGTTTCCTAAACACCTCTCTCTTTCGGCCTCTTTTTTTAAATCATGTCATTCGAAGTAATAAATTGGGCGTGAACTACAAAAAGGAAGAAGAGCACGAAAATAAAAACCGTATCCTATCGACAAATTGGATCACATCTTTTAACATAACAGATTGATTTCTAGTGTAGAGAAAAACGCTTTTGAATAACTGGAGGAAATAGGTTAAAAATTAGGTCACTTATGACCGACTGATAAAAAGCCTTACAAAATGCATGAGTTTCTTCCCGCTCAGATATATATCTCTTTGCCTAAAACACAATTGATCACAATACGCTTTTAATTTTGCCATTTAAATTACATATTTTCATCTTATCGCATGCTTCTTTTGTTTTTCAATACAACAAACATGCCAAGATTTGTAGAACTCGGGGATAGCGTGAAGTCGGACAACATTTTTTCCATGAACTAAGAAGTAGCTTGACGAGCTACAATTTAATCGACACAGTTCATAGAAATGATTAATGACGTAGAAACCTATTTTTATAAAAGGAGATAAAAACTAGGACAAAGATGAGAAACAAACTAATCGCATTTTCGTTTAAGTCAGCTTTATAATTATTTATTAGTTTTTCATCCCTTTCCACCACGGCCTTTGAGCTGCATGCAACTTATATATGATGTAACTGATAATACTATGTTTGACAACACTTCATGAATATACGAACATAAACAAAATATAAATTTATTTTAGATTTCGCACAATTAAAAAAAGGTACGGTTTAAGAATAAATATTTTACGCGAGGTGAACTAAAGCTTAACATCATAAACAAATCTGACGCTATCTCCCAAACAGTAAAATATTGTCTAAAAAGGAAACTTGACTTTGTTAAAACGGTGGGAAAATTTAACTTTAAGCGGGAACTTTAAAAAAAAAAAAAAAAAATAGTTGCTTAAAGTAGTTTGTAATTACAAAACTAAATTTAATTTCTTTTCCTTTCACATTTTTTAAATTGTTGGGAAGAGCCACGCGATATCATATTCAATTTTAAACATCTAGAACTAATTCAATAAGAAAATAAAATGTAAATATCTCTTAGTTCATAATACAATTGTATTAAAAAGACGTACATAAAAATAAAGTTTCAAATGTGCTGAAATCGTTACACTTGTAAATGCGGGATATTTTCTAAAATTTTTCGTCTTCAACTATAAGACCATATAGTTTTCATACTAAATCAAGCAGATCTGAATTTTAATATAGAACAAAAACAACTCAAAAGAGGTAATTATGCATTTAAATCTAGAATTATTATTTTAAAAAAGAGGATGAGCTTTATAATCTATGGAACTTTGAACAAAAAGGAATAGAGAAATAGCTAGTCATATTTAGGTGCATTGAAAAGAGCATCAATATAATACTAATATCATACTATCCAAAATATTAAAAGATCATGTAGATTATTTCTTTGGAAACTCATTTTCCTACTGGACTTCTGATTCATGAACTGTACGAATTAAATTAAATAAATACAAGGATTATAGAAACAACCAAAATGGAATGTTATCCGATATTAGTAAACAAATGGCCTACTTACGCACGTATTTTATTGTAGTGTAACACCATCTGCGATGTGCTAATCACCTGCAAGGTTTTTTTCCCGAGCTACACACGCCATTCAGTCAAACAATCTAGCAATTGGTCTCCTGACAAGGGGGAATGAGCACGTCAAGTAGTACAATTCGAACAATCAGAACAATGCCTCTTGGTTTATTCCACATTGAAAAAAAAACCCGACAGATGATTTTATACACGAAACATTTTTTAGGATAGAATGATCACAGCAATTATTTGCTTCCTAACATAAACGCTAGCTCTGCAACACCTGGATTTTTTTTAAATGTTTTAAATTTATTTTATTTGAAATATCTTCTTTTTTTATAGAGAAAAATTTTGAGCAATCATATGTGTATTTTAAAAAAAATATTTTTCTTTTCAAATGAACAAATTAAATATAAAAAGTGAATGAAGTTAATTATTTTTTTTTTTAAATTCTGTATGAAAGTAGCAAACCTTTCATGAATTGATTGTTCTATTTTCTCTCTCTCTATCTCTCTCTCTCTTGGGAGTTAAACTTTTAAATATTAAACTGAAAGAAAAGGATGCTCAAAAATAAACACCGTAGGAAAAATTAAATGGGAAAACTGTAATAATAGAAACTTTAGAACGCGTATTCTGTTCATCTTAAAGGAGCAGAATTCTCTCTGTTCCAAGATCATGCAATCGGAGATAGATATCCGATTTTTGACCGAAATACACTCTCCACCTCTCTTAACAATATATGGCACATCATTTTATGCAAACATAAAAATTCGAAAATTCGTCACAATTTTGTGGAACATTAGGGTAATTAATTTTATTTTCTTTTTTCTGAAGTCGGTTATGTAGATCAAACTATAGTCACTTATCTGATATTTTAAGTCAAATGTAAAAAAAATATGAAACAAACAGCAGCCAAAAGGTTTTCAGCAGACGTTGCTTCTGAAATGCGTAACTCAGACTTGAATTCAAGGATTTTTACACTTTAAAGATGTACAATATCAAACTGGATGTTATAAAGGAAAAGATTGATAAAAAAATGGTTCGTAAATTGTTTTATAATTTGAAGCAATAACATTAGTTTACAAACATACAAATAAGCTAGGATACCACTTAACTAGATAACGCTTCTAATATACATATGTATGAAGAAAAATCCAATGATGAGATGATAGCGCACTTTTCATAAGAAGTCAATTCAAGATATTTGTTCAAAACACGAAATCAATCAACTATTTGTTTCATTCTAATTTCATTCATATGTAATGCAATCCAAAGTAAAGTAATTCAACTAGCCAGAAGACAACATGACTGTTTTTTCGAGTTTTGACAAGACTTATGAATCCTTCTTAAAGGCTTAAAAATTAGCTGGTGATTCTAGCGAACATGAACTAAAACATTTTTATCAAAGCAACAGACTGTGTGAAAAGTTCATGGCAACTCCAGAGGTAGAGCTTTGATTCAATTTCAGCTTCAGAAGATTGCAGAAACCTCGGAGAAGCGATTAAGAAATTAGATACCCATTAAACAAAACCTTATTGTAGCTAAGTAACAAATGTGGAAATACTATTTGCTTACTTTTGGAGGTGGTCCATCAGGTGGTAATAAATTCCGGTAAGACGCATAAGCAGTGGCCATGCTGCGGCTCAAACAAAACAATGAAAGGGATCACACAAAGATGTGCAAAGAAAGTGCAACATTGCTTCCAGTTCGCTGAGCGTTGAAAGGACAATGCTTTTTGAGACGGTAGTCACCCGTGACGATATAATCGCAATCAGACAAAAGTCGACATTCCCACCGCAATAATAATTGCGCGATAACCGCCGTGACAATCATCCGCGCATGCGCATTGCGTCAAGCACCCAACAAAGCAGAACGTTAAGACATCCGCGATCCCCTAAAAAAAGCCGGCATCCCAACGTTCCCTCGTCATCAAGAAAGAAAAGGATGCTGACAAGTTTCCGGATCGTGAGCTGTAGGAAAAATTGTGACAGATCTGTTTCCCCTCAGTTTTCGAAAATAAACAAAGCAGCCTTCCCTGAAATAGTATGAAGTTAAGATGTCATTCAAACAACTCAATTTGATTATAATTTGTTTAACTACAGAAAGGCGACGAAATTCTTCGTTCCAGATCCTTTAATCTTTCATTTAAATAACCCATACGCGAAAATAACTTTTTAAAGCTAAGTACAGTGAGCATTCTACCTGGCACTAGATTTAAATAAAAATCTACAAGAGTTCTAAGTAATGCAAACAAACGTGTACAGATTGTGTTAATCGGACATTCCTCCATAATCTGCAGGCAGTTAGGTGAGATTCTTTGAGCTAAATACACACGCGCGATTTCAAGCCTAGTTTCTTATCGCTTTCCCACAGTTACTATACCTTTTGATGATTAATAACAAAAATCCATCTTAATCTTGACTTCATAAAACTTCTTTCAATGCATATATTTTCATCGATATGCGCGTTTTAAACATTTAAATTTAGTCAAGCAAAAAGAAAACGCTAACTAGTAAGTATGTTCAATTGTAGGGAAAAATACATAAAACAACTTCGATACGAACATAGGTCGGAATTGATGTAATGAGAGGATCAATATTTTTCCAACTTTTAAGGAAGCAATTTAAGAATTCTTGAGAAAACCTTAATTCAGAAATAAATTTTTCTGTAAAAGGTAATTAAAAAAAAACTTACATTTTTCTTTGGTGTTGAGAAAGTTTAAAGAAATTGGAGAAGTATACTATGTGTGATCAGCATTTCCTTCACAATTTTCTAACAATTCAAGTTTTTTAGAAATAAAACTGTTCATATTTTTTACTATTGTATCTAAATTGCGCGGTTATAACTATTACATTAATAATCTACAATTTAAGTAGGAAATTTTGTTTGACATCCGTTTCAAAACTTTCAATAAAAAAAATATCAAATTATTTCAAGCAAAATTGTACAATTACTAAAACAAAAATACGGGCCATAAAATCATTTTGGAAAACAATCCACTGGATTATTCCCGCCTTCTGGACATTCCCGAAAAAAATTAAAATCCTTTAGCATCTTGAGATAATTTAAATACGGACAAATACATATTGACACGATATAGATTCAGCTAACAAAAAAAATCCAAAATAAAAGGGAAGGGGGAGAGGTGATATAAAATCAAGTAAACTGTTTTCAAAAATAGAGCCAAAATTAAACCGAAAATGTTCCAACTATAAGATCTGTTATTCTGGGGGGGGGGGGGGAGATAACTGTAGCAAAAAGGAATAGAACTGAGAGAAAAAGAGAATGAAAAGTCCATTAAAAAATCATTCCTATTTATTTGAAAATCACAAAAAAAGATATCAAATGCACTATTACACAACCGCAACAACTCATCTTTTTACACTTAAAATGCTATTAGTTACTGCTCTGAGAATTATACACTGAACTATATAATCCTCAATCCCATTTAAATGCATCTCATCTACGCACACAAATGTGTGATAAGCTTATTTTCTCTTAAAAAAATTACAGGATTAAAAAAACATTGTACAATTCCCACACAAAATTACACTATTTGCTATATTCCGAATTATATAGATACATATGTAGTCCTTGATATACAATTGAATTCCGTTCTGACTAATAAAACGCAAGTCAGATTTTTTTCCACACTTTCTATTTATTTTGCTTTGTCGTAAGTTTTTATTATATATACAGTTAATTTAGATAGAGCTATTTAAAAAAAAAAAAAAATCAAAAACCACATAAGTAAATTTATTTAATCCGGTTATAACACTAATTAGTCTAGATGAATGAAGTTCTGTGTAATTATATATATTAAAATAATAAAACAGAGTTAATGATGTAGGATAAATTTTTCCAGCTAGATTTTAAGTTTTCGAATAATTAAATTATCCAGAATGAAAAAAATTGATAAGACTCATTTTTTTAAGAAAATTATTAAATATTAATTAATTGAAACCCAGTTTTTTTAGTCAGGAACCTGTGACATTTTCAAATTTTACTCCTATTACTCGTACCCAAGTACTTTTATACTCATCATTATACAGTTACATTATCTATACACAGTGGACTACAGATGAATTTTTCAAGGGGGAGGGGGATGCAGGGTCAAAAGTTCACTATTCTTGTACCATACTCCAATACGCCAATATACTATTAATTTTGTCGATTTTTGAGAACAAAAAACAGTAAAAAATAATTATTGAATAACTAATTAGTATTAATTAATAAAATCAATTACCATAAAATCCAGCGTATAACGCGCACCTATATACTTTCAAGCTTAATTTTTTAATTTTAAAGTATATTCGCCGTATAACGCGCATCTCCTTCTTTACGAAGAAATCTGAAATATTAGTACACATTGCTCTTATGTTTTGAAGTCATTTATTCGAGGTATTATCCCAGACTTTTGACAAAATAGTTTTCTTCTAGAACTGCAACTTTTTTAGTTTATATGGCAAGTGATTTCTTTTAAATAAACAGTATTTCGATACAT
Organism: Trichonephila clavata; assembly: GCA_019973975.1. Classification (NCBI taxonomy): domain Eukaryota; kingdom Metazoa; phylum Arthropoda; class Arachnida; order Araneae; family Nephilidae; genus Trichonephila; species Trichonephila clavata. Next base: position 87,513 of record BMAO01006379.1, on the reverse strand, counting down.
GAAGAAGTAAAAGTTTGTGTGTGTGTGTGTGCTCATCTCCTGTTATTTTTAAAGTTATTGTTTTTATATACCCGGTGTACAACGCACACCCTTCAGTTTCAGTCTTATTTTTTGTGTTAAAAGTGCGCGTTATATGCCGGATTTTATGGTATTAATAACAAACAATTAAATTTTACGTACTATATATATATATATAGGATTATAGTCAATCGGGGAAAAAACCAAGGGCTTTGGGTGAAGGGGGTCCCCGGGGCCGGACTCCCCCCCCTTTGTGTACGCCACTGTCTACACACATTTAATGGATTTAAAGTACAGAAATGTCTAATGAATCAATAGGAATTATTTTTACTAAACAAAGCCTAATATAATAGAAGAGAGATTTCCTTCATTTTTTTCTGAATCTTTTAAAAATATACGTATCAAAAGTAAAATTTTCCATATCAATATATATATGTATATATATATATAGCAGTAAATAAATTAAAAAGAAGACTAAAACATCTTAAGATCAGACCGAAAGAACCAAGAACATGACAAACCAAAAAAAAGAAATTTAGCTAGAGTGGAAAAAACGATTATGATTTCCCGAGCTGTCACTGGTTTAGGACAGTGAAACAGGGTTAAGCAATGTTTTGTGAGATCTCAACCTTCTCCTGCAGCGGAAATTTTCGACATATATATATATATGTGTGTGTGTGTGTGTGTGTAACTGGGTAGTCGAGTGGGATGTTTTATTTTTTTATAATTTCCATGTTCAGGCAATCAATATATTTCAAGCTGTTGAATGGAGGATGCATCATTTTGTTGTAGATATTCCAATTTATTATACATTTATACACAAAACAATAAATATTTAGACGCCACTTATCGCAGAAAACACACGATACAAAAAGACACACACGCGTACTACATAATGAAGACAAGAGGCGGGCTATATTTTCCAAAAAAGTCTCGGGATTTTATATGAAGCGGCAATAGGAAGTCTTGCTATCCGCGTGATTTCCGTGGATAGAGCTTGCTATTGGTAGAAATATATCGTACTATAGATTCTGATGCGATCTTATTTAAAAAAAGCAAAGCTGTTAATTTTCAAGCGATACAATCACGGTTATTCCCGTCAGGCGGACAGGCAATAATTATTTATTTACGAGAGAGAGTGAGGGGTAAGTAAGGACCATTACAAATTAAAATGTTGTTTAATATGAAATTAAAGGGAATTATTACATATACATATGTATCAGGAAGATTAATTTCTAACCACTAAACAAAAACTCTTTCTTTTACAAATTTATAAACATTTCACAGCTATTACTCCTCTCCCTTTTAATTTTATAAAGGACTCTAAATCAGCCTTTATGGTAATTTGTAGTTGAATGTCAAAAAATGATATTAAAAAACATCTGAGAACACCTAAAAAAGGTTTTTTCCCCTTCACAAATCAAGGCTGAACGGGAATAGAAAATTCATTAATTGTTTTCAAAGCAAAACTAAAATCGATTAGATAAAAAAAAAACTATTCATTTAACTATGTACACAGTAACGATAATTGCTTTCAAAATGCTTTTGAAAAAGACAGGTTTATTGAACTCATAAAACATCCATGTTTTAAATATATTTTCCCTTCATAACACTCGGCAAATTATTATACCAATTGAAAACTACGTTACATCCACTTCAAGCTCCTATTCAACGACTAAAAAAAGAGAAACGTACGTTTTTAAATTAAGAAGGAAATAAAAATAATAACATTCACAGGCGTAAGATAAAATAAAAGAAGTTCATTAAGACCTTATTCGGTAACCAAATAAAAAAATGGACCGAAAAAAATTACCCTAACTTAAATCTTGTCAAGAATTACATCTAGATAAAATTCGGCACATTTTCAAGAAATACTACTTCTATCAATATTTAGTGGATCATGAATCGTGCAAATATGCTCTAATCAAGCTTGACAAGTCTCTTGAGGAATAAAATGCGCAATAATATGCTAGTCACACAAATTTGTAATGACTCATAAGAGAAGAAGCATTTAATCTTTTTTTTTATAACTAAAATCGTACAAATAAATCGTGAATGAATTATAAAATATCTAGCATCATGTGGGAAGAAAATTATTATCTCTTAGAGTCTACTAACAGTTTGTCCCATAGATTAATAACAGTTTTTAGAAGTTTGTTCGTTAATACTGTTGCTTTCTATCTGTGTTCAACCCTTTCTCCTTGATTCTAATGTTTATATCTTCGAATAATCTAGAAGCAAATTCCTTTGTCTTTAAGACTTTGAGCATTCATTATGTTTTATTTTTCTATTATCTGCATAAGGTGAATGAGAGGAGAGGGGAGAGAAAGAGCAACCCTCCGGTCATTGACGGTGAATTACAGAAGAATGAAGGACATATTCTTTGTGATGTGAATTAAAAAGTAGTTTGACACTAAACAATTCGACGAAAGTGTAAGTACTCATTATGATAGAATCCAGACATATCTAGACAATTGTGTTTAGCCTTAAAATGATTATACAATTAATAAAAACTAAAAGGGAGAATTCCCCCCCCCCTAGAACAGAAATCATAAATCATCCCAGAGGTATTAAGGTATCCGACTACCCTAAAATTGAGAATTTTGCCAAAAATTGACAGTTTTTTTATGTGATTTTATTTTATACATATATAGGCAGGCCATCTTATTAGATTTATAAAAATAAGAGAGCAAGCAAGATATCATATTTTAAAACGCGTTTTACTCGAAATGTGTTTTTTTGAAAATGCTCAAACGGAGCTAGCGATTGCTAAAAAAGTTTTGAAAATAATTAATTGAATTTTTTTTGTTTGTTCTGTATAATAGTAGAATTGTTTTAACCTTCAGATTTATCAATCACTGTTTTATTACAAAATTTACAGTCCCTTATGTTTATATAATCATTGTTTTTTAAGCAATTTCATAAAAAACTAAGATAAAGTGCTCTAGTTTTTGTAAAAATTAAAATATCTCTTATTCTGAAAGTCATTTCAAAAACGAATAACTTAGCAACACATCAGAATTGAAAAATTGAAAGTTTGTTCGTAAGTTTTTGGTACAGAATGGGTCCCGTTTATGCTATTTTTTAAAAATGTTTACCAATTTTTTCCATTTTAGTAATAATTTTTTTTCTTCTTTTCTTATAATTTTAGCATATTTTCTTAAAATGTACTAAACAAATCTAAAAACAACAAAAAAAAATCCCCAAATCTCCATTTTTTAAAAAAAATATGTTGTCGCAAGTAGTCGGATACCTTAGGGCCATTAGAAAATTTGAAGCAATTATTGGCAAGAACTTTAAAATAATGTTTTATCACAGTTATTATAAATACTAAAATATTAGATGGTTAATTACAATAAAAATTGGTCCTTTAAGCATAAGAATAAATATTTAACGAAAACAAACTGCACAATCGTTAGTTTGGTATAAATGAGAATTTGCTCTTTGAAGAGTTTTTAAAATTCTATACAAATATCACCCTCACTGAGCGCATCAGTTTTTAATCGATGATATATATTCTAAAATATCACTACGTTTTAATTTTTCAGATACGCAAAATTAGTAAATTAATTTTTTAAAAATTAAAATTCTTAATTTAGTATTTTATTAATTAAAAATAGCAGTACTATGATTTAATTTAAGTAGCAAAGTGAATCATTTAAACTAACACGAGCTCACGACAATGCCCACTCGGCTATCGCGGCCATGAAAAGATTCTTGCAACAACTTCCAAAAACACATAAACTGCTTCCTTTTAAAAGATATTTTTAACCTTTTAAATCAGAGCTATCCCCTGAAATGATAAACAGATCAATATCGCCGGAATGTTACTCATTTCACTTTTCTCCTCAAAATTCTTTATCATTTTCTCTACATATTCTCAGAGAGAAAGTAATCCGAACAATTCTAGGGAGCAACAGTTATTTCCCGGGAAAGAAGGATTTGTTCTCTTTTTTAAAATCCGATTATGATTAACAAAGACACTCATAAAATGAAAAAAAAAATCATTTTTCTCCTTAAAGTTAAAAATCTTTTTAAAAATTCGAACGGGCTTGTAAATGAAACCATTTTGATATATTTATTTTAGAAATTAATACAATAAAAATTCTCGGTTAAAAAAAGTCCCTACAGAAAGAAAATATTGAAGTTAAAGCTTATATAATCCCTTTTAGAAACAAATTGCATTTTTTAAGATGTGTTAAGAAATTCAAGTTAAGATTAAAAAGTAGGAGGAGGTTTATTTTTAAAGAGAGAGGGGGTGGCATATTTTTAAAATTTTATTATATATATGAAAAAGCCGCAGTATATTGAATATTTTAAGGAATTTTATAAATGTAATAACTCTATAGATAGAAGTTTATTGCTTGATAATTTCAATTAGTTGAAGCCCAGTGGCTGAGTGGTAGTGCATCGCGCTTTCACACCACAGGTCCGAGGTTGGAACCCCGGGGTAGGCAAGGTAGACTCAGCTTCTCATCCTTTCAGTGGGTCGATAAATGAATACCAAGCTTGTTTAGGAACTTAACACTGGGGGTTTCGCATCAGACTGACCACTTGACCGGAACATCTGCTCATACACCTCAGGGTCTAAGGTCATGTATACTGAGATGGGCACAGTGGGCCTTGGCCCTCATGGGCTGTTGCGCCACTGAGTTAAATTAATTTAAATTAGTTATGATACTTTTTAGACCATTTTTCACGTAGTGTAAAAATAAGCGCTATTAAGAAGCAAATTTCGTCTTCGTTCCATATTTTGTCGTACCTTTTTCTCAGCCAATAAGCAACCGATTGACTTCGGGTTTTCGGCATTTGGTCGCATTTGTGCCCTAGATGAGCCGAATTATATTTAAATTTAATAATTTTTAAAAAATTTTTAAGTCTTTTTTTTTTCTCTACTTTTTGTTAGTAAAAAGTTCATTAGTTGCATTGTTGTAAAATACAAACATGTGAAAAACGCGCTAAAATTACTTGGCCATGCCAATGTGATCGATATCTTGTTTTTACGTGAAACTATCCCTAAAAAAAAAAAGGAGTCATTAGTTTTACAAATTAAGTCAATGCATACATAAACGGCAAAGTAACATCAAATACCCCGGTTTCATAACACAAGATTCAAACTTAATAACGCATTTAAGAAAAAAGAATAAATAAATAGATAATGAACATTTTACATACTTAAGGCTTAAATATTCAACCATCTCTAAAAAAAATTTTTCAGAAATACATTTAATACAAAACTTTTCATTTCCTTCATATAATTCCTTTCCTTATTCCTGGAATATAGTTGCGTTCTATACTTATTAAGAAATTTAGTACTCATTAATCTTGAAAAGAATTTGGGATTACTATGGGTCTTGAAAATGTATCATATAAACGAGCGCCCGAGATGTCACTTTTTTGTTAGTTTTCTCTAAAGTTGCATCATAGTTGTCTTACTGACCTTTAATCAATACATCAAACATAAATTTTTGCAAGCTTTTAATTTGGAAATAAAAGAAAGGTTTCTTAAAGCTTAGGGTAAATATAAATTTTGCATTTTATAAGACTTAATGCAATCATTTCTGTAATTACTACATGTAAAGTGCTTATATTACAGGAGATTTCATTTTTTTAAAAATTACATTTTAAAACATGATAATTTAGCCCACTTTAAAATTAGTGCTGAATTAATATATACTACAATTTGAAATTCTTTTTTATTTCCAAATAAAAAGAAATACATTTAAGCGTTTAAGGGGGGGGGGGGAAACAAAGCTACAGATTCACAATAAAACTGCTATTAAGTATTTCATACTGTGTCCTTAATTTACTGATAAAAATGCCATGAGAGACTACATAAGCTAAAAAAAACAACACCTGATAAGTTTTCTTATGTACTACCACTTAAAAATCTTGACTAATCGTTTCACATTAAAAAAAACCAAGCTTAGAAATCAAAGAACTTCAAGGAGATGTATTCGACCCATCTGTTTCTTCAACCGACTAGTTTTACAATTCAAACTAAGTTTTGAAATGTAATTATAAAACTTGTACAAAAAACTTTTAAAGAAAAAGTTAAAGACACGTCTCTGTGGGGTTTCAGTATCTGATTGTTTTAATGCAATTCATTAAATCTGATAACTATTGGACATCTGGCATTTATATAATTCTATCTTCTCTCATTTTTGTTTTAATTCAACTAGTTAGTTTTCGTTAATCATTTCCCACACTCTCTAAAGATATATCATTACGGGTATTTATAACTGCCTTACAACTGATATCAAAGATAAAATATTGCAACAGCCACAATATACAATCCGAGTTACTTTTTTCATGATTTGTGATAGCAATATTTAAATGATCAAGCTGAAAAATACAACATTCTCCTTTTAAGACGTAATTCATTTTTCTTTTCATATTCTCATATAGTTATAAAATATTTTATCTTCCAAGTTTCAAAATTTGGCAGCGAAAAAATGCTTGTTTATCTTCAAAGCAATTTTTCACGAAATATATTTATTTTAAGTAAAAACGTGTAGGATGGGTTGAAAACAATTATCAGAAATTTTAAATCGAGGCATCAAAACTTTTTTTGCAAATTATTTCAATGCAAATAAATTCTTGACAGATTTGTTAATTACTGTCGCACTAAAAGTGACACACGAGGGCTATTAGTGATGGATCTCGTATTTTTGAGCCATGCTCCAATAACGAGAATGACACCTGAGCTGACAGCCAACTCTCTCCTAATTTTCACACCACGTCAACATGAGAACTTTAACCTTAAAAAAATGCAACGTGCATCAGCCCCTTCACAAGTGGAACAAGAATATTTTTAGTGGAATCAAGACTCGAACACATGGCATCGCCAGTGACGAGCTTGTAATTATGAACACATGAACTTTAGAAATAATTGAAAACGTACTTCCTGTTCAAGTATTTATAGTACCGATGAGTACAAATGAATCTAAGCTAAGATCATTCAAAAGATTCACCACTTAATTACTCTAAATCAGCAGTTCTCAAATTTTCGATTACCGCTCTTTCCAATGGCGCACACAAGGGGGAGGGTCCTAGGGGTCCGGACCCCCTCCTTAAAGCCCTTGAGTTTTTTTCGATTGATGATAATACTATGTATATAAATATAACGTAAAATTTAATTACTTTAATAAAATAAATTGTTAATTACGTGTTAATTATTAATTCAATAACTTATTTTTTACTCTGCTTTTTGTTGACAAAATCGATAAAATCAGAAGAATCAATTTTTGTTGTCTTGAGGTATGATACGAGTTGGGGAGCTTTCGTCCATGCCCCCCCCCACCCCGAAAATTTTTTGTGTGCACTACTGGCTCTTTCCTCTTTATGTATCAGCTTAACATTGCAGAATCCTAAGATTTTGAACACCCCTCTCTAATTCCCTACACATGGCAGAATGATTTAGAGGTTCCTCAATAAAGTTAACACTGCCTCTGCTACTTATACAAACAGTTTTAGCACTTTTCTTTTTCCTTTAAGAAAACAATAAACATCTAATTATATAAAAATATTACAAAAAACTAATTTCCAACAAATAATGTACTTAACCGTATTAATTAAAAATTTTAATGAGAAAAATAGTGCATTTCTTTTACAAGTGCTGTTATTATCAGGTGTAATATTTGAAATCCGCAGTCTCAATTCTGATTCCATGCTTTCCAGGTGGTTTCTGCACTTATCTTTTTTAAAAAAGAGCTGCAATTAATTCAATCATTAAACGAGATACCTTTGTGAACCCCTAGAAAAATGCTGGGCATCCCAGGGGGTCATCGGACCACAGTTTAAGAACTACTGCTCTAAATGTTACCTTTGATACGAATAACGAATTTAATCACAGCACTATCGAAAATTTAATACCACCAAAAAATTTCTCAAAAAATGCCATTCCACACTACAGAAAAGCTACAACACTAAATCGACAAGTAAATGTTTTAAGCAAAACATTTATATTCTTTCAAATGATTTGTTTCCAAAATAGACTTACCGATATCTTTGAGGCTGTAAAAACAGAACTCAGCACGGGACTTAAAAGCATACTCGACGAAAATAACTAAATCCGAATAAAAAGCGGATGTACCACTTAGACAGCCTTGAAACATATAACAGCGGTATCCAATCGAACAATCTGACAACATTTATCCAATACGAAATCAAGTAATAATTAGAAACGCACACGTCTTCTTAATGAACATTTATGTTTGTATAGTGTATAAATACATGATAAAACGACGAGTAAGTGACATAGAAACAAACCAGTTTTCAAAGTTGTTGACTTTATAAATTAGCATTTCCGTAATATCCGGTCAAATACATTGAGTATGCAAGACTAGACTTTAAAGAAAAAAGATTATTTTGATCCGAAGTATGCTTAAAAACACAAAATTATCCTACGCAACTCAATTAAGCCTGGCAGATTTAGGCGGATGAAGAGAGCGTGGTCTTTTTTAGCCGGTGAACGCCTGTGGTAATGAATTTGAGATGGGTTAATGTCTGACGGATCTGTCTTTATGATCAGCAGAATTGGAGTAAACGGAATTAATTTTAACGGGCCAGTTTGATATGACGCGGAAGAATTTACTTATCGAATTTTCAGATTTCAATACAATTTTAAACAATTATACTTGGTTGATTATTAAAGCAGCACGTGAAGGCGACGGACTTCGAAAATCTGAATCACGGTCAAGTGACACAAGGACGATACCTAAGCTGACACTCTTCAAACTTTCCCACGTTGTCAATGTGAGAACTTAGAGCCCTACCAGATTTAATGTGCATTACTCCCGCTACACGATAGGTCGAACCTACGACTCTGCTGTAACAATATAGCCAATGAACTTGCGACCCTGATCACTTGACTACCACGGCCTATGCAGCCATAACTTACAACATATTTTATAATTACATTATAAAACTTCCTTTAAATATTAATTATTTTTTTTTACTCTTAAAGCAAGTATTTTCTTCGAATTTCATTATTTGGTGAAAAAGTAAATAAACAATGAAGTTTTTGAAAAAGATTTTTTTTTTAAAAAAAAGATGAAAGATTAGCTTTCAAGAAATGATTTCATAAACATTAAAAATGCGAAATGTTAGAAGGCTGAGAATCAACCACAGTACATTTAAGACCCTATGACAAGAAAGGCAATAAAAAGCTTTGACTGAAGATTTCTATAGAACTTAAACTTGGATTAAACAAGAAGAGCGGTTAACTTTCACGTGAATTTTGTGATAAGCGTGTCGAACCTTATTAAATGCCGCCTCACCCAGTACGGGGGTTATGACACTCGGCTTGTAATCGAGTGGGCTCGGGTTAGAATCCCGAATAAAGGCATGGAAAAGAAAAGAAGGGAAAAGTCAGACTTTGGCCTGAAATTAATTCCCGTCTCGAAAGGAAAGCAGCGCACCCCTTCTGTTCTATGCTGGGATCATCGTTTGTATAATAAAAAGTCTATATTCTTCTGTGTTTGTACTGTATGTTTCTGTTCATCTATCTCGTCTTTCACATGTTTCCCTGGTTGAAACACACTACAACAACCTAAATAAATCTCCAGCATTCAAATTTAGATTTGATTTTTCAGCTACAATCTCTTTAGTTGGATTGTACCAGGTCTAACAATTTGAAGACGAGAATTTCCGTCTTGCTTTTTAAATCAATTCAGATGAGATCCATCTTTAACTAGCGAAGGACAATCAAGATACCATGGTTGACGTGCATTGAATATTTCTACGGGATATAAGAAACTACCACTTGAACCAAGATGGATGAAGTATTAATTACGTCGTTAAAGGATTGAAGTAGAATCTGCCATCCAAAATTTCAAAAAAGTTTCCGATATCGTGAAGACACAAAATAAAAATAAAAAAAGAAATAATGGACACTTAAAAAAAATCTATCAATTTTTCTGCAAGTGCTTTGTTCTGGAATTTCATGTTCACACCTGCAAATAAATTTGAATTTGGTTATTTTTGCCTTTGAAAGTCATTTCAGTGCTCTTTTTATTAACCATGTTATAAAATATGGAATGTGTTTTTATCACATTTAATAGGGGGGGGGGGGAGTTAGGTCCAGTACATTCCCGATAGCTCTCGAACCAATATAAGCAAATAAAAGTTGCTGGAAATTACTTTGAGGAGTGTCTTCCTATGGTGGCATTTTTACCAATTAACGCATTTACTGCTTTATAACTAATTCTAATATTTTCAACTGTCAATAATCTTTATTAATGAAAACAATGTAATGCAGAAGTAACTGTTTTTTTAAGCTAGTTAAATATTTAATTGTATAAGACATGAGCAAACAATTGTTTTGGCTCATCAGCTACATTGTGGAGGTGGAGGATACCGGATAACCGCACCTTTTAAAAATATAATTGAATTCATGAGTTAAGGTTTCCGACTACTAACGACAACGTTTTTTTTTTTTTTTAAATGGAGATTTTTGTGGTTTTTAGATTTGTTTAGTAAATTTTAAGAAAAATATGCTAAAATTAAGAAGAGAAAAAGAAATCATTACTGAAATGGGTAAAAATTTGCAAAAAATAATATAAACGAGGCTCATTCTGTACCAAAAGTTTATGAACAAATTTTCAATTTTTCAACTCTGATGTGTGGCTATGTTATAGTTTTTGAAATGACCTTCAGGATAAGAGATATTTTAATTTTTACAAAAACTAGAGCAACTTATCTTAGTTATTATATGAAATTGCTTAAAATAATAGTGATTATATTAACATATGAAACTGTAAGTTTTGTAATAATAGTGATTGATGAATCTGAAGGTTAAAACACTTATACTATTATACAGAACATACACAAAAAATTTCAGTTACTTATTTTCAACTCTTTTTTAGCAATCACTGTCCCCCCGCTTGAGCATTTTTAAAAAAAAAAAACACACACATTTCGAGTAAAACGCGTTTTAAAGTCTTGCTTAAAGTAACTGCATCTGCTTTGACTAAAACACTTGTAGTTTTTGTTCTAGAGAACGGAAAATAATAAACTTGGTATTTTTATAAAGCTAATAAGATGGCCTATAAAATCATAAAAAAATTGTAAATTTTGCCAAAAATTGACAATTTTAGGGTAGTCTGACACCTTAACTTTGCGTCTTAGAAAAGGTATCAATTGTACCATAAAAATCAAATATAAATTAAATAAAATAGTGGCACAGTTTTGCTCAATTCAATTATTGTGCTGATTTCATATAATCTACAGCTGTGTATATAAGCACATTTAATTTAAGAATCAGTTTCTTGAGATAAATGTACCCTATTGCACTTTTCTACAATTTTTTCAAAATCAGAAGAGTGATTGCTTGCTGTGTGTGTGTGTGTGTGTGTGTGAAATTCACTTCACAGCCAGCAAGTAAATGTCATCTAACTTGCATCCATATGTACTCTTGTTTATCTTCACGCAAGAAATACAAAAATATATGTCGCCCAAGCACACAAATATTGCTCACAAATATAAAAAAAATTTCCTCAATATTTGGTTTTCTGATTGTCCTGAGAGGGCCGCAAAAAAATCCTTTGCAGGCCGCTATTTGCCCAACCCTGCTATATCCAGATACAAGTAAATATTTTTAATAGACAATTATAAAAAAGTAAGGGACACTATCATTTTTGTAATACATATAGGCAAAAGTGAGCGAGTGAGAGAAAAAATTAACGGCGTGCTATAAAGCTGCACGAAGGCTATTGGCGACGGACCTCGTAATTTTGAGTCATGGTCAGGTGACGAGGACGACACCTGAGCTGGCATACTCCTCACCTAACTTTCCACACCACACCAACGGGAAGACGTTTGAGCCTCGACAGATTTAACGCACAGCGGCCTCCTCTTCGCGGCGGGTCTTCAGCGGCACGAGGCTCGAACTAGGCAAAAATTTGAGAGAAAAGCTGCAACTGTCTATGCAAACAGCCGCGGTTTGCCACCCTGGATGGAGGTGGTTTGAATTATTTACATAATACACCAAATATATTTGGACTTTCTCTACAAAAATACAAGAACCGAGACAAATTAACTGATTAAAACAAATTTTTCAAAATCATGTACCTGAAAAAATTTTAAGCGATAAGGAATATTGCTTTCGTCTCTTTTTTTTATAATTTAAACAATTTTTAAGACATAATGTCACTTAATTATTAAATACAAACAAATGGTGAAACTAAAGGGGTGTAAATCAAACCATCTAAACCCACCTAAAACGGAAATTAGTAATATATATATATATATATACTTCAAGTAAAATCCCTTAGACAAAAACTGATAAAAAATAATCCTTCAGTCTAATCTCAAACTCAACATACTCTTCCCCTTAACTATTTAATATGTACGATAATTTACTTTGAAATTTTAATGAAAAAAAAAAAATGAAATACACCCTCGCGCGCGCGCGAAACTGTGAAATTGATAAAAATGTACTCAATGAGGTAGCTGATCCATTCAATCAATTTAAGGCAACATTGCGCAAAATACTTTCATTTCCGATCCCCTCCCTATTTTATTCGTAAAATTTTGTCGCGATCTCTAGATAAACAGAAGTTTTTTTTTAATCGTGTCAATGTAGTTACACAGAAACTAAAATTCTTTCTAGGATTTGGGTTTATATTTCTGCCTTATTTAAGGTATGAAAATATATAATTTTGTGAAGTAATTTTTTTATGTATATGGGTTTAAATACTTCTTAAATGAAAAATATTTTTTACTACATGAAGGACCCAAGAATTCAATGCGAGGAATGCTATTATAAGGAGCTCAAGATTGATTCTGCGTACGGATTTGTATTAGAAATCGCAAGCAACCCTTTGGATTCAACCGAGATAGATGTTTTGTTTTAATGACACCTGATTTTCAAAAGTCTTTTTGACATAAGTAAGGTGATTCAAAATGAAATAAAAATATAAGGACATTTTTCAAATCAACATATTTGTTTCTAATCGATAACCAAACTTTTCGGCAAGTTACAGATACTTCAATTTATCAAAAAAATCAGATATAAATTGAATGCAGTAGGTTTTTCTTCACTTGAAATATCAATTAACTGTTTTTTTTTCATTTAAAGGAATATTGGAACAAAGTATCAAACGAAAATGTATTGAAATCTGGAATACATATTCAATTCCTAATTCATTTATCTGAAGACTTTTCGAACCTTTCCGAATAGTTTTCTCCACATTTTATTATATAACAGGGAATGATGTTTTTAACTAACAAGAAATTTATATTTACTTTAGTAAATTTTTAAAAGCTAGGGGATCCTGTTGTGAGTTGCTGTTCATTTCTTTTTGTCGAAGTATCAACTTAAAATCTTTAATTTGGCGGTTCGATGTTAATATATTTGTGTCCTACTTACTCCAGTAGACTTAAATTTGAATAATTTAAAAGTTTCGAAAACGTCAACAATTTAATTAAGCTTTTGGAGTCAATTTTCATTAATAAATTACTTGCCAATATATATGAATTTCTTTGCCACAAAAAAGTAAGCTCTAACCCTCAAATTGAGCGATATTACATTAACGTCGCACTATAAGGCAACACGATGTCTCAAAACGAAAATGTGTCGCAACGTTTCGCCGCGTAGGAAGCCATCCGACTTATGTTCTATATGCATATGACATTTATTACTTGATACCTACCTCATTACAGAATACTGAAAAAATAACGGTTTCGGGTATTACTTTTAATATAATTAATGACAATATCCTCTGATGCTGTGTTATTCCTCACCCACCACCGTCTCTTGAAACAAGAAGAGCTTGAAACAAGAGCTTGAATACAACATGGGGGTCAATTTCCTTTATTCTTTAATTGGGATCGTCTTCCTTTCAATCCTTTATTGCCACTAACTATTACAACGACATCATCAGTTCAAGCCAAGACACGGTGGGAGCAGGTAAGGTTATTTGTTTTCAACTATCTGTAAAAGTCGACATTTTACAATACATATAATATCAAATAGTCTCCCTAAATTTGTTTTTCCTTTGAATTTTTTACAACTTACAATGTCTTCGCATAAATGTATTTTACATAAACAATTAATTAAAAGAATTAAGTAATTCTATCAAGTTATAAAGCAAACGTAGAGATTTGTGTTCGCATTACAGTATATCAATATTGAAGCTTACTCAACAAATACAAAATAAACCCAACATTATAGTGATTTAATAAAATATTTAACATTACTTGCTCCAAGAAAGATTGCAAAGTATATATTACAAAATTAAATTATACAGAATGCGTTGCACTTGTACAATTGTTTTCGTAAAAAAATAAAGTTCTCTTTTTTATATAAATATTTCATTTCACTGTTGTACGAATGAAGTGATACTTCAACCTGATACTTGTTGAAGCGAAGCCTTTTATTTATTAATATATTTTTTTTAATTTTCAACTACATTTCTTTGAATTTGGCGACTTGACAAAATTTTCTCGCTACGCGACCCACAGTGTGCGCACAACTTGGTGTGAGGTGTTTTAAATCAGCCAAAAATTTTCGATAAAATTATCTTCAACAAAAAACTTTTAACAAACCAAAATAAAAGGAAAGAAGAAATAAATTTTTTAAAAAAAATCATAAATTAATCTAGAAAATTAACATTGAAATGACAGAGTTTTACTTATCAAAAACTTTTTGGTAAAGTGTATTAATGTGATACGAGTCTTAGAGAATTTTTTACGATAAGTGATATTGTTTATATTGCGAAATTGAAAAATAGTTATTTTTTTTGTCAACAATTTAATTGTACGATTCACAACTTCATGTTTACATTATAAATGAATTTTCAATTTTTTGATAATAGTATTTGTTTTTAACATTGATAAGATTATGTATATATAATAAAATAAGAGACAAAATTGTACTTCCGACAAGGTAAAAAAAGAAGAAATTGGATTTTAAGAAACATATCAAGAAAATAAATGTTGCACAAAAGAATACACACACTGCATTTTTATTACATTGAACTTTTTCATTTTTAAAATTGTTTTATTTATCAGTAACTTAATTTCTTTTAATTTTAATATTTTATTTTGAATCTTTGAACCTGGTTATGAAGGACACATATTCGAATTCTTTTTATCTTGAAACATCTGTCTAAATTTTAATCTTCCATTTTGAAGTTTATGTTTTTGGAAAATACACAGTAGTTAGGAGAGAATTCAATTATTACGATTTTGGTGATGTCTTGAATCATTAAGAGGAAGAATTTGTTTTGTATACCTCGTATTGTCTCTTCATATAAGCATCCTTGAGTATCTATGATTAGAGCGTGCAGATTTTTTTTTAGAGAGATGTATTTAAAAAAATTAAATATGCGTTTCCACTAATATTACTGTGATGGAGATTTAATAGGAAAGAGAAATTTTTTTAATGAAACCATAGTAAAAATGAAAAGTTATACAGAGTTAATATAAATCTTTTTATGCGATATTTTAAAATAAATGTGAATAGTGCGATTTCATATTAGGTTTTAATTGTAACTGCATATATAAAAATTTAGTACTCTAGTAATGATGACAGCAATTTCTGGAATTGTGCTGGAAAAAGTGAACTTAAATTGAATATATAGATGCCCTATAAGCTGTGTAAAATGAACGGACCATAATTATATTATGTAACTTTCGAATATGGTTTGATTAAATATTGTATAAACTGTTTCTGATACATTATTAATAATTTTTTTTATATTATTGTCCATATTTTAATATCTTCAAAATGTATTTTATCCAGTGTTGAAATTTTTATGCAACGGTATAAGAACTTGTGTATAATGACGTCAGAGTAGATTTATTAAATGCACATTTATCCTGTGTTAATAGTAGAATATTATCACGTATTTTTTTGCCTGTTTTGTAATTGTTTAATATTTATATAACAAACCCACAATTAAGTTGTTATTTACATCTCATATAGGTCATTGAAATACTAGCAATATATATATATATATATAATACAGATCTAATATTTTTTGAAAGTACAGGAGGAAACGTGTAGCTCCTGTTTTTTGGAAGGAAGTTTGATTTTATATTAGCGTACATTGTTGTCCTACTCATATCAATTTATACTTAAGTAGTATTATTTTATCAATGCTATTTATTGAATGTTATACACTATGTCCGGGGTGGGCATTACGTCGATTGCGATCGACCGGTGGACCACCAAGACATTTTGGGGTGACCGCCTAAAAATTTTACCAGTAAATAATTATATACAGAACATTCAAGATTGGCTGACAGTACGCAGACTAAGCCTTCTACTAACTATAACTGCGAAAACTAACTTTAGATAAAAATATTTTATTTCTTTAATTTATTTTGAATTTTTTTTTTGTTTCATAATAAATGTATCATTTGATATTTGGGGCTATTATTAAGTTTGTGTCGCATTTTGCTTTAAACGCGGTTTTAAAGGTGTTGTTTTTTTATTTTAGTTCTGCAGGTAAGTACATATTCCGTACTTATTATTAAGTTAAAATAATAACATCTTTTTCTTACCACATTGCACCTACGACATTGGGCAGTAGCGCACACAATAATTTTTAAAAGGGAAGGGGGTCGAGGGTCTACCATTCTCGTATCATACTCCAATACGCAGCCAATAATTTTTTTTTATTGTCGGGAACAAAAAACAGTAAAAAATAAATTACTGAATAAATAATTAACATTAATAAATAAAAAAATTACTAATTTCAAATAATTAGTTACATTTTACATACTTTATACATGAGACTATAATGAATCGGGAAAAAATGAAGGGTTATGAGATGGAGGGTCCGGACCCGTGGACCCCTCCCTCGCCTTTGTGTGCGTCATTGACACTGGGTGGACCGCAACCCCTTGAAAATATCAGAAGTAGCCCGCACCCTGGAAAAGTCTGCCTATCCCTGCACTCCCCACTCCTCCCCGTTTTACAACTGGGACGAATGTGTAAATAGATAATTCAATTAAAATTTAACCACAGACTTCTATTTTCTATTTAAACTTTGTTTTTCTGCCTAAGTGTTCGCATACGTGACGTTCAATATCTGATATTTTCTCAGCAAACAAAACTCAACCTAACCTTACTCAACCTTAAAACTCCAATCCTATATCATTCCTTTTTATGGTCATATATACAGCCTGAACTATTTCACGAGTTATCCTCCAATCGAAACGTTAAGTAAAAGATGCTAATTAGCAAGCATTGAAATAATTATGCCATCCAATAACAAATTAAAACAAATTGGTGACATTTTGCACTGCTGAGTGGAACTAGAATTGTAAGCTTTTTGATATGATCATGAACGAATAAAAAAAATTACTAATATGTCAAAAGTCTACATGCTACTTTCGAAGCGTAACGTCATATATAATCCAAGCCACATGAGTCTATTGTTTCATCACCAAGGAACAAAAATGTACCCATTAACAGACTTCGATAGCAAATTTTATATACATAATTCTTTATACTTGGCATAGGGATCGTTATGTTCCTGTTTCTAATGTGAAAACGAAGACATTGTTTAGACGCCTTATATATGCTTATGTGTTCGCTTAAAATACATTAATCTTCAAGAAAATATAACCAAAATAACACCGACGGTGTTTAAACCAGTGATTCAATAAATAAAGGTCAAATGCGTCTGTTTATGAATCTGCAAAAATCTTGCTTTCGATTTCAAAAATCCCCCCCCCCTTACAAACTAGGGAAATATTAAAAGAAAGAAAGACATCTCAAATAAATTGAACATTCAAAAGCGTTGGTGTATCAAACCAACAAAAACTATAAGGATAGTACGGACATTTAAGAGCTCAATTCAAATATTGCTAAAAACTCATGTGGTGTTAGCATTTTTTAAATTGAAAGAATTTCTATACGCAAGAAAAAAATGTAATAGAACAAGGAAAAATTGCTGATTGCTCTGATGAACGTAATTTACCAAGCTATATTATGATTGATCAAAATGCCTTGTGTGATGTATACAAACACTCTTTGTGTTAGTTGTAAACAAGCAGCTTTAAAACTTGAGAAAATTTGGACTTAAATACAAGAATTTTTGAAACTTAAATGTGAAACTTTCTTTCAAATGGGCTGCATTTTAGCAGTACAGCCTTTGCAGATACAGCACGTCCCCAAAATTGAGAACCATTTCATTGATGGCACCCGCAACCAAATTTTGACGTTTGAATTTATTTAATTCAATTTCTCCTCCGATGCTAAAAATATTGCCGTGATTTAATTTTACGGAAAGTATCAGAGCAAATGTGAAAAAAAAGGAATGTTTAACATGTCCAAGAATATCTCAACAAAATCGAAGACATAACACTTTTTGATGTGAATGTTCGCGCTGTACAAGCATTTCTTGCAGTACATGGAGGACATACATCAGCTAAAATTTTTATTATATATTCCTTAACATGCTTTTGATGTTAAGTAAAACCTTCAATAAAATAAAAGGCTATTTTTAACTCTGTATACTATCTTGCCTCCAAAATTAAATTGAAGGATGTACACGACAGCTTTCAAAATGAAACAAATTAGATAAAAATGAGACAAATACAATTATTGATATTGCAGTTTCATTTGATGGAACATGGCTGAAAGGAGGACATTCAACCCAAAACGGTGTTGGCTGTAAATTGATATTTTAACAGGATACACATGCTTGATTACCAAATCATGAGCTAGTACAGTATAACTAGCTGTTTGTGCGAGTTCAAAGAATGAATTCGTCTTCAGCTGAACGATATTTGACATTCTGACTACAAAAGTTCCTGCCAGATAAACCATATAGGGACAACAGGAGTAGGGTTTCTGATTTCCCGGCTTTTTACATTCCCGGAAATACATAAAATTTTCAAAAAAAATTTGAAAACATGTTATTTTTAATTGATATCAATAATAATTATATAGAATAAGGATGCATAAAAATTCGAAAATTTTTACTCATTTCAAAAATATTTAGCTAAAAATTTACAAAGTATGTTAATTATTCCTTTTGAAAGTGTTGATTTGAGAAAACATTACCAATCTATGCTTTTATCATTAAGCTCAGCTCTTATATTCATTATGAATAACTCTGCTGTAGAAAATGCTCTCTCAGCTTCAGCTGATGTCTGAGGAATTGTTTTCAAAGCCTTACGCAGTTTCATGTTTGAGGATAGATTTCCAATAAATTTTAATCAATCCTGAATCAATTATTTTTCTAATGTTGTTACTAAGAGAAAAATAGTGTGATGTCAAGAATCACATTTTTCAATAACCAAAAAATATACAGACCAGAGATTGAAATCTTAATGGAAGAATAGATTATAGTCTTGTTAGTAAAAGATTAGGTACCAGTTTACGCAATCTTACGAAAGAACAACGAAGAAAAAAGATGTCACTTAAACAGATAAATTCTATGGTTGCCTAAAAGAAGTTACCATTAAAAACTTACGCATTATTATTATAAAAAGCCTTTTTAGAAAATAAAGGGGATGTTAAAGGTATGGAAGAATGCCACTTTTTATCAAAGTATTTCTACAGATTAAAACACACACACACGAAACGTCCTCCTAACAGATTCATGGTGTTTATATCGAAGAATCTTGTCTAAAGGTGAAAAAACTGCACAGCATAAACTTCATATTGAAACATCAATAAATCCTAATCCTTTGACACAAATTGTACCCATATACCAAAGTTTAGATTATGATAGTCTTTTAAAAAGTCATGCAAGACATTTGATTCAGAATAGCAACGACAGCATGCATGGCGTGATTTGAATAAGTGCTCAAAAGAGGCTTTTGAGAAATCACGACGTGTAGATATAGCTGTTTGTGAGACAGTATTAAAGTATAATCTTGGTATTTTGAAAGCCCTGCAAGAAATACAGACAGCTAATTTAGATTTTGGTGCAGAAGCAATGAAAATTGCTGCCATACGAGACTGTAGACGTAAAAAAAGAAAATATCGTAATAGTAACTTTGCTTTTCGAAAAGCACATGGAAAAGTAAAACTTACCACACAGCGAAAAGAAAAATATTCAGAGAGAAAAAAAAAGAAGGGATTACATAGTTCTGGATTTCTTTTAAACATAAATATAAAAGAAAATGAGAAAATGTAAGCTCCAATTATTCTAAAATCCTTGTAAATTAAGTTCATGTTATTTCCCGCATTTTTTTAAAAATTAGGAACAAAAAAATTTTAAATTTCAAGCATACAAAATAGAACTATTCACTTAAAAACTTTAAGAAATTTTTATCTAGTGCATGCAGTACATACAGGGCCGCTTCTAGGCTTAGGCCCGTGCCTAGGGGACACAAAAAAAATGGAGGGCGAAACAAAGAGAAAAAAAATTAAATTATAGCGAACGTACCACCTCTACGAAGCTTTCAAACACAAGATTCTAGATATTTAGAGATCTTCATAAAAAGGAGCAAGAAGTGACAAAATAGGAGAAATACTTGGCTCTAAACTACTCCAAAGGTATAGGTGAAGAACGGCTTGAGCAAGAGTGCCAATATTTCAAAATGTATAATGAAAGTAGAAAAAGATGAATCTCTGCCTAAATCAAGAAAAACGCTTTGGAAAATACCTTTCCAAATTCAGAAGTCGAGAATTTACTTGACTCTTCCTGTGACAAACTAAAGCAGAGACAAGCTTTTAAAATGTTTGTGGTAAACAAGATATTACAAAACTGGTTTAGGAGAATTAAAAAAAGAAAAAAAAAATGTTTCTTAATGTTTTCTTTTTACTTAACATTCTGAAATCAATGAATTCTATAGGAAAATAGATTGATCGCGTTGAGATTTAAAAGTTTCCAATCACACAAACGATTTCAAAATGAAACATAACTTACACAATATTTTGTATAATATCAAGAGTTTTTGAAAATTTACACGTTTAGGGCTGAGAATTTTTATCTAAATCGAGACAAAAAATATCAAACTCGTAACTAAATCTTTTAAAAAAAAAACAGATTTCAAATTACTCTATAGAATTACCATTACAGATGACAAAACAATATACACATCATGTTATAAAATGTTCTAATTAACGCTTTAAGTGTAATAAGAGGTAGAGTAGAAATATAGTGCATAACATAGCAGAAAATGTGTTCATGGCATCTGGCATCTTTTATTTAATTGAAGGAAGTAAAGTTTGTGCCCAAACAATGCTTAATCGAAGGATAAAATAGTTGATATTTGAAACTGAAATATACATATAGTAAGAAAATATTCAGATTCCATATAATATTGTTACAATACTCCTACATTTCATTCGCAAAGTTACATTTTTAAATGGTTTATGTTTTAAAAAGTGCACGATAAAAATCCTTAAAAGAGCTTAATATAAAAACATCCCCTTTTGATCAAGATCAATAGTCTTGATTGTAGAAAGCCATTTTACCATTTATGAAATGTTAAATATTTAATAAAATATTAAGCCAAAGATAAAATTTTCCTTTTGAAATGTCTTAATAGTTTATTGACAGGCGGAACATCTTATCAAGCACACACTCAAACTGAACCAAAAAATATTAAATAACGAGTCAAGCTAAATTTTAGATGGCATAAAAGTATTCTTTCTCTGGAGAAACTTTAAGTCCTTATGCTACCATTGCATTCTATTCTAACGAAAAACGCAAATATGTTTTCAAATTTGAGGATTAAATTCTCTTTCAAATGAATTCCATTCGACGAAAAAAGAGAATTCCTATAATTGTAAAATTTTAATGCCGTCCGACTTCTTACCTCTTTTTCCCATCAGACTTCATCATTTCAAATATTTCTGCAGAAAGTTATTGTCCAACATTTAATTATTCAATTATTTACTGATAAGATTGCTTGATTCATAAGGTAGATTTTAATGAATACTTTTCATTCTTTACTGATTTGGAAGTCAATTTTAGTAATGGGCTTAGTAGCTTTTGTTAATCCTTTAATGGCATGTACTCCTACAGGAATACTTCACTTAGAACTACTAATTGATTTCTCGAAAGTACCACATTAAATAAACCCGCGCCGAGTGAAATATTTCAATATAAAAAGGATTGTTATCTGTTCGCATTATTACTTTAAAGGGAACACATTTCAGCGTAAAATCTTTCCAAACCGCCTTTTAGCGAGTCAATGAATAAAATAATTGAAATTTATTATTCAAATTGTTAAATGTATATTAAATCGGGATTCACCAAAAGCGAGGTATATTCCTGTATATATGTAATAATTTCACTTAAATTTTCTTTCCGAGGCATTTTATTCAATTCATAAGGGTCTTAAGCCCTCCAGGACTTAGCGTGATAATTTTTAATTTACCCGCCTTACGGGAAATAACCACAATTGTATCTCTTAAAAAAATTGCCACGTTGGCACATATCAAAAATAAGATATTGCATCATCCGCGTATTCTGATCAATGACAAGTGTTTACCGGAAATAATTTGATTTTAAAAGCTTCTGGTTGACAAAACCTAAAAAAAGCAGAGATCTCCAGAGCGAAAAAAGAACGCTTTTGTGAACTGTTCTTTTCAGCCACACGTGTTTTTGTTGCGCTTTTTTTGTAACCGCTTTATCTCTTTCTTCCTCACTAAAAAATGTAGATACTAAAATAAAGACTCCTCAATACTTCAACGATTGCAATAAAATGATTCCACCAACAAAATGTCTTAATTTCAGTGAAATAACACATTACATTATATTATATACTTATTCATTACCTTTATATGCGTCAGTGTATAAATAGATAATTTTTCAAGCTTTGAGCTTGTATTCAGATCACTAAATCTGGAAATAACAGAAACATCGCTTTTTTATTCGAGCATTGATCTAAGAATTTTTTAGTATGCAACATTTCATTAACAAAGGATTCAGAACATCAATCCAATATGTTTCTTAGGATTTTGCTCAGTGCTATGAACAGAAGGAGAATGTTAGCTAGCCATAAAGCTGATTCTAATCCTACAAAGCATCCCTCATAGGGTTATGCTTACAGTTAATGAAGCTGTCATATTTTCTATCCAAAATTAAAGTATATCCATGTATAAATCTTCTGTATCTCTCATCTAGAGCATATATACCACATTATAACATAAAAAGTGATACACAAAGGAGCAATAAAAATTGGACAAAATTGAGTATTTATATTAAAATGGTCTGTATCCCCCCCCCCTTTTTGATAGCCATATCCTAGAAAGTTTAAAAGTTTCAAGGGCAATAATGAAGGATTTTTCCAGGACAATCAAGATTTCATTATGTTACTTTTGTACGCAGAGGTACGGTGCATTTTTGGCTCGTTTTGTGTGTAGATAGTGAGTGAGTGAATATTAACGTCGCACTGATTAGCAACACGAGGGCTTTTGGCGATGGTCCGCGTAATTTTGAACCATGGTCAAGTGACGCGGACGACACCTGAGCTGGCACCCCCTCTCCTAACTACCACACCAACGGGAGGACGTTTGAGCTCTCGACAGATTTAACGTGCATCGCTCCCCTACACGGCGGATCTTTAGTGGTACTAGGATCGAACCCATGACATGCTAGCCATGATCCGATGCCTAGACCACTCGGCCACCGCGGCCGCGTGTAGATAGTGTTACTTTTTTTGAAAGTTATAACGGAACCAATCTGTTTCAATAGTTAAACAGAAAAAAAATGCCTTTTATTTGGCAGATTTTTAAAGAGATCTAATGATGCCAATTTAAAAGCTTCAAGTATAGCTAATAAAACTTATGTTCTCAAAGTATCGAAAAATGTACTTCGTTATAATCTGTTGAAGAGAACATTTGGCCCCTAGTTACCTGAAAAATACCGTAACTCCACAGGATATTGACAGATTCAACAGTCACCTCAACGAACTTAATTTTACATGGGAAAACGACTTGAAAAGAAGATATTTTTAAATTGAAGGTGCATGACTGGATGAAAAATCTTTTTGCCTCAAATATTGAAAAGGCTGATACAAACTTACCAAGAAGAACTACTGTTAAGAAATTAGATATGATGGAAATAGTAAACATCAATTCGACAATGGTGGATATGAAAACCTACAAACAAAATTTTTAAAAAGTGCCTGTATTATATCTCAATCTGCGTAAAATGTATATATTATATACACTATTTACCAATAAGTATTTCGACACCCATGCATATGAAGATATCTGCGTTCTTGATCTACGTCACGCCTTCTGTACTTAAATATCCGTATAGGAAACAGCATTGGCATTAGTTGCAAACGATGCCAGGAAATTCAGAGCTGTCCGACTTCGAGAAAGGCGTAGTTGTCAGATATCATAGAAATGGTCGATCCTTAATGGACATATCTAGTGAATAAAACATTTCCAAAATCGACAGTGACTTTTGTGATTAAAAAGTTGTAAGGTGAGTGGTGATTGTCGGAATGTGCCTCGGCCCGACAGACCTACGAAACTATGAGACCGACGAGTAATGCCCAAAGAAATTCGGAAGAACCTCACCAAACTGATGGTCCACATACTCATGGAGTTCCAACAAGCATCTGGGACTGTTGTTTAGATAAATACCATCTGCAAGAAAGAATATATTTTTTTTGGTTTCCATGGTCATGCTGTCGCTCATAAGCTTTCGATAACAGAATTTAACCACGCTACTCGGTTGAGATGGTGCAAGGCACTTTGAAATTGGATCGTAGATGAGTGGAAACAGCTGATTGATCAGAAAAGATGGCTGATGCATTATTGCATCATATTACTGTGAAATTCGCCAACGTGGCAGTTTTTAAGGAGATAAAGTTGTGGTTATAAAATGGTATTTCCCATTAGGGAGTATAAAAAAGAATTATCAAGCGATGTCTCGGAGAGTTCAAAACACCATCTTAAATTAAATCAAGTTCTTCGAAAGAAAATATAAACGGAGAATTATCACACACACAAACATACTATATGATAAATAGAGATAGATAATTTTAAGCTGCTTTACAAGTCTAATATTTTACTATTTTTAATACAGAATGTGTAATCTCAATTTTAAGAAAAAAACATTTTGCGGGTTTTGCGCTATTACAACACATACTGAACCAAAATTCCATATTGCTCAAAAGTAATTATAATGAAACAAGTTCTGAATTTAGCAACACTATTCCACATATGTTAATACAAACTCGCACTACTGTATGTAAAAAAGTATAATGAATTCAAAGACGATAAGATTTCTGCCTGCGCTTCGGATGAGCTCATCAGCTAGCTAGTAGGAAGAAGGTAAAACACACACAAAAAAAATTATCACCCGCTGTTCACCAACCTAAAATGATTTCGAGATGTTTTCTAACTTCAAAGGAAAAGCAAGATTCCCTGCTAGCAAAGAAAGTGATAAACTTTCTCAAAAATACCCTACTGGTTAGCAGAATGTCTATAAGGATGTTTCCATTTCTCGAAATTAAGGCAAAATAAAAACTTAACATACTACGTGCAAAAAAGTAAAACACGCAAGGAGTCTTTTTAGAGGTATAATGAATATCGTTATGCTACACCGAATATTTAAATGCTGTTCTTTCTTTTGCCTTTTTTTATATGTTTCTCTTCTCTTTTTAAGCCACGTATTTTTTTCTTTCTGTTTTCGTTTTCAATATTGATATCACGCATGTGGACTCAAAAATATCGTGGTAAAAATAAGAAACATAAATAATTCCATAAATAAAGAAATTTAAATAAATTTTAAACTATTTTAGAAAGAAATACTGTTTAAATTTGCAATGCTAGATAAAATGACTTAAAACATGAATAGAGAAGAGAAGAATAAAAATTTTTTCATTACGTTATGGCAGTACTTTTAAAAGCACTCTGCAAAAGGCACACTAATAAGCGAAACTAATAGAATATAAAAGTTTACGCGAAATCCACAGCCCCGCGTGATATATTTTAAGAAATTGTACTAGCTATATGTACATCATTAAGACACTATAAAAAAAACATTTTCCCATCTCAAAGTTTAAATTTACTACTAACTCTTAAAAAAAAATTCGAGCACTTATGTATTATGACGTTTATTTTTTTTGCTGTGTTAAAAAAAAAGTAAGCTATATAAAAATAGCTAGTAATTTAAATATAATTTGTGTGATAAACTCATCTTGCAATTGACTATTCACACATAGAAACGAGCTAAAAATATCTAAAATAGATATTTTTGACATCCATCAAAATCAGTAAAGGTACAAAACAAATATGCAGCCTTTTTTGGAAGACTGAGTTGAGAACTATATTATTTATAAACGTCGCATTAGAAAAAACTCGAGATTGGTGGCAACAAGCCACCAGTCCTCTAGTATTATGAGCCACGGTCAATTAAGTGAACAGGACGACAGCTGTGTGTGTTGCTCTCCAAAATTCCAGACCATGTCACCTTTAATTACCGATAGATTTCAACGTATATCCAGAGGCGGATTAAGGTAGTTGGAGGCCCTTGGCGGTAAAAGGTTTGAGGCCCATGGGCTTAAGAGTCGAAAAACTAAAATAGTGAAAAGTGTATATAGCTCTTACTTTAAATTCTCAAAATAAAATGTACTGCTATAATAAAACTCATCGGCTAAAGAAAATCATAACTGTATATAAGAAAAATTAAAAACCTTACTTAAGAGCTTACAGTTCTGCTATATAGTTTGATTTCTCTTTGGCAAATTCATCTCAATTATTTTTACCATATCTATTTTGTCCAAAACATTTTATTCTAAAAAATAGGGTCATGTTGTTTCAAATTGTCTTTTCAATAGTACTTCTTAAATTATTTTTATCACGTTTTAAAACTAAAAAAGATCATTCACCTGAGGCATTCGATATCGGTATTGTTAAAAATATTTTCAAAAGTTTTTCAACATTAGGATTTCTCTTGGATCTCGATAAATTTCTAGAGGGGTTTCACTGTGTCTTTGTTTTCTTTTCATTTCTTGTTCCAAGGTGGCGTGGTTGACTTGTCAAAGGCCTTCTACACTCATCAAGCGTGGGGCCCCTACCAGCGCTGGGGGCCACTGGCGGCCGCCAGGTCCGACACCCGCTTAATCCACCACTGCGTATATCCGTCTTTCTACACTATGAGACTTTAATGAATCTGGGACTCAAATGAAACATTACTGATCACGAGCTCGCAACCATGGCCACTCTGTCACCAGGATTCTTTCATATTGTATAATAAAATGGTATTCCGTGAACAAAAAGAAATAAATCAAAATTATAGGTTAATACTCCGAGTTTGAATGCGTAACAAATAAAGCTCAAGGAAAACTAAATATTTTAAAAACAATTTTTTAAATACAGAAAGTATCTTTTGCTGTGACTAATTTACTACAAAGCATTTTACCTACCCATAATCTAGCGATTTCAAACTTATGAAATAATGAATAGAATTATATTTTCAGCAACATCTAATACAAAAACAATGTACTACGACTAATTTTGAAATACGAGCAAACCGCAAAATCAGTTTGAAAAGCACCACACAATTCCCAATTTTCAGAATTTGAACTTAAAATTTCGTCTTAGTTAAAATCGTGTAAAAGAGAAATTTTATGGAGGGGAAAAAAAGTACTCGCTCGTGGGAAACGTGATTCATTCATACGAAACGCAATGCAGGTTTCAGCCCAGGTGTGTTTCGGCGGATTCTACTCGTTCCGCTAGTCTTTGTGTTCACATGTGCATTCTGACTACTACGTATTGCATTTCGCGTGCGTCAGATTGTTCAAAATTCTACTGCTGTGCAAAACGTGAAATCCCCCCACCCCGTAAAATTCTCCGGGGAGATCACCCCTTTCTGACAGTCAATGTACACTGTGTCCCCCCCCCCTCCCTTCGAACTGGTATATGGAACGTTTTTCAAGAACGCTTGGCAGGTCAAAATCTCCCTCTCTCTCTCTTTTGTACCATTATTTTAGGGGTTAACTTAAAGGAGTATTCACATTCTCAATTTCGAGCAGTGAATTTACAAACTTCAACAGAAATATTTTTATAATGTATTCATGACTTCTTTCCTCCCAACGCTAACACAGTTCTCGCTATTTTAGCTGGAAAGACAAAACACATAAGTGAATTCTAAAATTATGTAAAAGGCCGTTATTTAGAAAGATCAGGTGAATTAAATTCGTTAGTCAAAAAACCTTCATTTTTTTCTCTAATTATCAAGAGAAATCAATAAACATTCACTTCGAGATAAAGAGGATAATGCTTAATGTTTTTAGACCAATGTTTCTACATTCAAACATGATTTTTATTGGTAATGAGCTTTCAAGACTTACATTTTATTTTAATATTTACTCGATTCTTTACATTAATTTATATTTTGTTCTATGGAAATAGACGGTAAAAAAAATCGTATCAGATATGTGAAAAAATGAACGTTTTTTAATTAATGATTTACAGACATTTTTTAGGAATTGAATAAATAAAACTTGAAAATAATTTTAGTTTATGTGGAAATAAGAACAAAAGTAGTAATTTAATTTCAGCGCTTTAAGCAGATTACACAAAATGTCATAGCATTCCTAACATGAAATTTATAATATGTGAATAGCAAAACAACTATACTCTTTTCTTAGAATTAAAAATAATCCCATTATCATTCATTTAATAATTTTAAACAGGGGAGGGACATGCTTTTTAAATTTACATTATTAGGAAAATTTTTGTATTCCTCAAATCACTTTATCAAAGAACTTGTAAAATATTGCACTAACAATGCTTTCCCTTTGTATAGTCTAAAGTTGAAAAAACTGGCCAATCATAAACAACATAATGCATACTTAGCAATAAACTTCTCTTTTTAAAAATAGAATCCTCAGTTTATAATATAAATTAAAGCAATAGCTTAGTATATATTTTTTCAAATCATCTTTTAGACTTTGTCAAGTAAATAACTCTCAGTTTTGCAATTTTGAAAACTAACCAATTTTAAACACAAGAAATTATACTATATTCCTTCTCCCCCCCCCTCTTTATTTTAATTTTCCCATATTGTTTAAAAGTGAAACTAATGAATAACAACCTCTGAACTTCAGACTCATTTTAAGATTTACTCAATGTCCAAATAACTTGTGTGATTTTTGAATTTTTTAAAAAAAATAACTCATATTGGTAGGGAAAAAATTTAATATTAATTTGTTTTATTTCTTTCAACAATCAGTTTTCAGTGAAATTATTATCCATCATAGAAGATGATTCAAGAAAAGTTTTCTAAAGCATGCAAGAAAATTCAAATACAACAGTCAACACTTTAATAAATTTTCAAAAATACTAATTAAACAACCTATTTGCATTTAAACACTTCACATTTAAAGTTAAATTTTTTTCAATACAGTTAGGTTAGATATTTTAAACACAGCCTCAATTTTATCAATTATTAAAGTAATTCACATAGTGCTGTAAAATCATGCAAGTCAAATAAATTAATTTTATGTGTTTCATACAGTTTTTATAAAAGTTATATGTTTAAGCAAAATTTTTAAAAAATTGACAAATGTCAGTTACAAAAACAAAAGAAATCCAGAGCTTTGATGTTCCTTAAGTTTACAACCTAAATCGACCTTAAGAAAAAGGTAATATCTGATGTAAAAGGCATAGTAAAAAAATGTTCAAGGTGAGAATATATTATATACAATGTAAAACACAACAAAGACTTATTTATGTAGGTAACTTTTAACAAAACTTGAATGACTTATAATATTACTGATGAATACTAGTTCAAACTGAGGCTACGTAATTGTATGTGAAGGAGAAAGCAAAGGTTGGTAGAGATGGGAAACTAGAATTAATTTTAAACAAGAAAACTGTTTGCTATTAAAAGAAATATAGGAATTCTAATACATGAAAATATTTTGCCCCTGCAAATAACTGTCATATTTTAAATCCCACAAATCAACAATTCTACATAAATAATGCATAACTATAAAAAAATGACATGTTGAACATGTACAAACTCTGCATGAAGATTTAATATCCAGTATCGGATGTTTGAAAATTATGATAGTGAAACTGGTGAAGTAAAAAAAATTGTTGAGAAATACATTCAGGTCTTCATATATCATGAATTCAAAGTAGTTCTTAAAGGAAAATTTAAATTTCATAGACCTGGATGAATTAGAAAACACTTCTACAAGCATGTTCATCCCAGTATATTTTGAAATCATTTTTCAATAAATGTTTGCTTAGGCAAGATTTTTTAAAAACATTTTAATGAATCTTCTGTTGGTAAGGTAAATGCTTTGAATATCTTAACTTGTGCATTTGTACATTAAACATAGATGCACGAAAATGATAAAAAAAAATTTTAAAAAAACAATGACACTGAAGAAATGATAAAATTAATATTAGAACAATACACTGATATATATCTTCCCCTTCAAGAAATTATATATTTCTTCCTGATCTCAATAGTAACGAACAAATACATATAATTAAGAAATTTTTGATATCTTAAAAACAGGTTGGTGTTAAAAACTAGTATTTTATTTTTGAACCCAAAACAGACTATAACCCTTGATGGAGGGGGAAAAATACAAATCCAATTGCAATTTAAAGTAACAGTTTAAAAGAAGAAACTAATTAGTTACAACTAAAAATTATGAGTTGATTTTTTTTTTTTCTTTAAGATCACAGATCCCTGAACTTAAAGAAAAAATCTTAAGCAATACGAAGCTTAAGAAGAGAGAATTAATATTAAATTTTTTACTACATTACAATAGTTTTTATGAACTAAATTTTTTCTTTTCTATATTCTGAATTGCTTAAATACTAGCACACTCTATATATCTACAATGATTTTGTAAGGTAAACTAAATTTCTTCATAAAACTGAAAGATCCCCAACTTCCATACATCTGTTTTAAAATGTGAAATCGGTTGAAAAAGAAAATCAAACTGAACAATCAAGCAATAGTTTCCTGTGGCATTTGATAACTGAATTCCAATGATGCACAAGTTTAAATGCAGGATGAAAAAGCCCCAACATATATAAATACAGCCAAAAAATATAAAACATTTCAGTAAACTTTTATGAAATAGAAGTATTTGAAAATACTTCTATTTCATACATCCATTTTAGTGAAGCTTTTTTAAAAGTATTTACATATCTTCACAAAATCAATATGCACAAAAACTATAAGTACTCAATAAGAAATCTAAAATTTGATATTTTACAAGTTCCTGTAGTTGACAATATATGATAAAAGAAAAATTTGCATAAGAGAAGATTAAAAGATTACTACTAGATCAACATTAATGCTTCTTCCATTATTGCTGATTCACAGTTTTACACAAGAATAAAATTGAAAAAAGCATGGTGGTACACAGATATCCCAGATTCCAAATATTCCCAGATATGAAGATGTAACACAAACTCCTTCAAATTTTCATAAATACGAATAATGAAAAAAAAATCTGGAAAACATGGGTATACTGCATAAGTAAACTATTTAAGAATACATACTCAAGTACAAGACAGCTAATATCTACATTGTATTATCTATAACAGCAGAAATTAGATTAACATCACAACTTTTTTTTATTTACCTCTTCTGCAACAGATATATAACAATTAATTAATTAATAAAATACTGTTTTGATTAATCTGGTATATTAAAACTGAGCATATACAATTGAATTCATTCTATTATTTTCCCAAACAGGACAAGTGGATAAATTGCACCAAAATGAGCATTTATCTACTAACAAGTGTTTGTGTACCTATGTTAAGAGAGAAGATCAGTTCTTCTCTAAAATTACAGGGGAAAGAAATTTATTTAAATTAAATAATTTATCAAATATTTATGTATCTTGTAAGTGAAAAAAAATATTTGCCTGTATGTTCAAGTGCATTTGACAAAATTATCAAACCATGCATTTCATTTTATATAATTTAAAGCTATTTTAAAAGAAAAATAAAGGGAATAGCAACCACATATGTGAAATTAAAGAGATATCTCAGCAAGCATATAAACTATAAATTCATTTTATAACATTTTATAATTTTAAGTAAAAGAATTTATTTTAAAATTACTTTTCACAGAAAATAAAAAAGTTACTTCCATAAAGTATATTGTACCAAAAAAATACTTTTAAAGCATGAAGTAAATATGCAAATCTTTCAATATAGTAGAAATCTAAGCACAATAGTCAAGATAACCAACTTATGAAATATTAAACAATTCCAAACACAAATAAGGTACAACTATAATCAGATTTTAAAAATTCTCTTAAAAAATTTAATTTAATAGACAAAATCTTTAATTTTTAAGTACCAATTTATTTATAAGACATTAAGTTTGAGAAATAATGTTCACAAAGGATATGCAATATAGGTTTTTTCCCCTACCATATTAAATATCAGAAAATTTACAAATAATAAAAATGACACATATCTTAACAATTTCTTAATAAAAACAAATTCAAAGAAAATAAATAGTAATTTTAAAAGCATGGTAAGCCTGAATTATTGTTGTATCAAGCGATTGATTGTATCAAGTATTGATTAAATTGCTCAAAACAAAAAATGTTGATCACAGCGATTTAAACAAGATAAATGACTTAGCAATGGGAATGTAAATAATTTTCATATGAAAAAAAAAAAATTAAACGAGGAAAATTACAAACTTTAAAGGCTCAGTAATTTAAAAAATTTCAAAACAATTTTATTACTAACATAACAAAGACAAAATCTAAGCATTCAATTGAAAACTAGTATACAAATCCTCAACACGGCTTTCAATGACCTTATTATTAAGAAAACTGTGCCAAGATATACAATATTATTACTTATAAACTGTATTAGAATTCGGAACGTCATTTGATCTCTGATTTCTCACAAAGTCGAAAGCAACTCAGTATGACAATATTTAGACAAAAAGAAAAATGATGATTAAAAAATATTTTGCATTCTAAAGAAAGTACTTACCTGTTGGCTATATTCATGAGGGAGTCGATTTATTTGGGCCATCACCCGAAGTTATTTTCCCGTAATATTACACCAGTAAGTTTCTCATGAGCATCGCGAATCACAGTAGCTTCGATACTGTCTCGAAAGCAATAAACCCAACTTTTAAAACAAATTTTACGTTTTTCACCCCTCAAACATCCTCGTTTCCGTTCAGCACTAGACACCTGTTCAGGTAAGCAGAAGGTAGAAAACACATCACGTGACTAAGTTATTTAACTCCACCTTTAACAAAACTTTTCTTCTTCTAGTATTCCCATTGGTCGACTTGAATATCAATCAAAACAACGTCACAGACTTTGTGACAGCGATTGGTCAAAAGTTTCTTATTGCTCTAGCTTT
Organism: Trichonephila clavata; assembly: GCA_019973975.1. Classification (NCBI taxonomy): domain Eukaryota; kingdom Metazoa; phylum Arthropoda; class Arachnida; order Araneae; family Nephilidae; genus Trichonephila; species Trichonephila clavata. The sequence goes on along the minus strand of BMAO01006379.1, from coordinate 54,230 downwards.
GATTCTTGTCTTATAAAATGGTTCAAATTAATTTTACTTGCTTGTAATTAAATTTTATGGAAATTGCATTCCTTCTGACCATATTAAAAAATAAAGAAGCATCATAAAGGGTCGAAATAAAGAATTGGGGTTTCTTGACTAAGATTTCTAGGCTACGGAATCATCTATCTCATCTATTCAGAATGCGATGTAAACTTGCATTTTTAAATGGCATTATTTCAGTTAATGACCCTACATATTTTAAAAAAATTTATCTTAAATATCATTTTCCAGAAATAAATTTCCTCCATCGAATGATTGTTGAAATTTAGAAAACTAGGTATTAAACCCTCTCACTATTTTAATTCTAATCTTTACTTAAGTCCCTTACTTAAATTGTTATTTTCATAATAACTGCTTAAAATTTTATTTACATGCACTAAATGTAAGATAAACGTCAGTTCTAAGTGAAAAATTCCTTAAGAATGTGTGAACAGAAATGTCTATTTTCAGAATTTATTAAGGGAAGCTGGCCCATAATAAAGTGAATATGGTAAACCTTACGAAATTTTTTCTTTGATCGACTCGACAATAGCCTTGCAAGTTTTACGAAATAGTTCTCCAGGTATTTTTAAGAAATAAAAACCTCAGAAGTTGCAATGTTTTATTGTTTACCAAAGCTCAATTTTCACAAATGATTCTGACCAAAATATCCTATTGAAACATTTGGAGCCAATTACCAGTAAATAAATTCTATGCATAAATTCAGCTGAGGCTATTGGTATGCAGTGGTAGAGCTAAATACTTTAGTATTTTTATATTTTCAAAATAACTGAATTATGTGCAAAGTAAAATTCAGGCTATCTCAATAATCACACAAAAGAACAAGGCCCGAGAGGGTCAAGTGCTCTAAATATACCCTAGCTATGGAGCTCAAGGGTGAATCTTCTTTTGAAGAGTCAGCGCCTGCAGTGTGCTTATTTTCCGTTGGGTAATCTGAGGAGACAAAAAGGGGGCATTTTGAGAAGGATTCAAAACGCAGACAAAGACCGCCACGAAAGGCAGGGAGGAAAATGTCAATGTCTGGCTTTGAAACCAGTGAATCTCTGGTTCCCCCTAATGTCTCCAATGACGTAGTGTGGAAGTTTAGATAGTGAAATATTAGTTCTATATTCTTTTGAAATAAAACGCCTTTCGAAGCTATCAACTTTGTCATCTTTCGCTGTAGTACATTTAAATCGCAAAGTTTGAAGATCAGCTCTAAAACATTATCCTTTATTGAGGATAACCACTTTACTTTACTCAGATGCCTGATACTGTGTACTTCATTCATCTGAATGTTTAATAATGCGTATTTTCTCAAAAGTTTAAAACTGTGCAAAGCACAGTTCGGAAATAAATAAATTCTCTTCTTTTTAAATTAAAAAAATTAATGACTCGATAATGAAATTATTATTTTAAAATTTGATGTAAATCGCGTAGCAGTAAAAAGTTGTGGAATACATTTAGAGTTATTAAAAATGATCTTCATGTATATTATGTGGATAATAATTTTTATTGTTCAATATTCCGAATAATAATTTCAATCAATCAATGGTGTAATATTATTGCGCAATATCATGAAAAATTGAATCTAAAGTGACTGACAAAAAAAAAATATAAATGGATAATTTACAATGCTTTTACTATGTTTCATGACAACGTCCTAGATAAATTTTAAAATTGTTTAAAAGTGCATTGAACTAATTTAAATCTTCCGTATTACTGTTATTTCAAAATGCACTTTTATGTTACCATGAAAAATTGTTTTGCAGATCTTATTAATAAGTGATGAACAAATGAAATATATGTATATATTATGTTTAAGCACATTGATCATTATGTAATTCAGTTCTGTTTATTTCTTTGCATATTTTGAATTATTATTACTCATGCTATTATCAGCAGGGTATAAAATTAAGTATGTTGTTCAGTTGAGATTTGTAATAGTTGCTGTGTTATTTGTATTCTCAATTTTGGTATTTTGGATAGGTTTTTGGGATGCATTTTTTTATTATGATCTAGTAATAAAATTCATTTATTTGGCATTTATTGCAAAAATATTTATTTATCTTACTTTCTCAGATGACAGGATTGTAACAAGTGTGTCATTGTCCACATTACATTTTCTTTTTACATTTTGGTTCCTTTAAATTCTTAAACTTGATTCTACCTCATTTACATGAACAACAATTAATAAGCATGCACTGCTTTATTTTAAAGGTGATTTATTTTGAGGAGGCTATATTTATTGATAAAATGTTTATAACAATTGTTAAGGTAATCATTATTAATAATATTTATTCTCTTAAGCTGTAGACTTTTTTGTTCCTACTTTTTAAAAAAACTAACATGTTTTCTGTGTTCATATTTTATGGTAGTTATGAGAAAGTAAAAAAGAAGTTATATATATATAAGTAAGTTATATTTTTATGGTTAATGCTCTACTAATTGTATATTAATTTTTAGTGTCCAAAAATGCTATTAAATATATGATAGTATTGTAGATTAATATGCATGGATAATTTTAAGTGTTATTTTTTTCCTCTATAAATTTTAAAAAACTTACAATTTTTAAATACTCAAGTTCTAAAAAAAAAGGAATAAAATATTATATTAAATAAAGAAAATGGTGCAGTGCCGAATGAAGCTAATTTCGAGCCCTGGGTGCAAAATATCTACAGGCCTCCTTGCTACTAGAGGATCAAAATTTATTACCAGAAAATCTGGTTAAGTCCAGCTTATCTGAGCCCATGTGAACCCTGCCCCAAGCACCCAGGGAATAAGTACTGCAATGATATATGAACCAAATATATTTTTTGGGGATAGTTTGAATAAAAAGCTGCATAAATCATACAGGCAAGTGACTTTGTTCCATATAAATAGATAAATGAACTTAAACATTCAAAAATCAGATGTATTTCAAATAAAATTAAAAGGGAAATTCTTTGAAAATCTTGGAAATATTTCATGCATTAAAAAAAGTTGCATTTGAAAGGATGGGGAAGGGGGGAGGAGGCATTTTGGTATCTTTTTTGTTTATTTTGTGTTTATTTGGTTTTATTTTAATATACCTCTGATAATTTTTAGTTATAAAATGTGTATTTAAATGTAACTAATTTTAAACTAAACTGAATATTGTGTGCATGCTATCTAAAACTATTAAATCGAAATTTAGAATACATCAGTAGCTATTTATTTTTTGCTTGCACTTACAATACTAAATATTAAAACAAATTATTGACCCCAAAATAACCAACTTTTATTAAAATAATAAAAAAATGCATATAGCAATTTTTTTTAAATCGGGCAATTTGTTTTTAAAAAACTATATTTATACATGTACCATATATTTTAATATTACATAGTTAAAGATACAAATATTGATTTTTTTAATAATTTTAAATTTAGTTTAGTTTAAATGAAGCTCTTTTCTCTAATTAATCAGCATTAAATTAGAGAACTTATTTTTTGTGTGCAATATTTTTTAAAAGATGTAAAATAGCAAATTAAATGTATATTTTATTCCAGTTAGAATGTTAGTTAATCCAAGAACTTTAAAATATGTGTAGGTTTATTTTTTTAATCAAATCAAATTATATTAATTCAGATATTAATATATGTTTCACCTATAAATTGGTTTTTAAAATGTTATATAATTCCATAAATACTAGTATAAAATTAATTCTTGATACCATTTTGAACAATTTTTCCCTTTTTAAATTTCAAAACATGGCATTGTTAAAAGCATTGAATTTTATGTAGGAAACACTTTAAAATTTACTGCAAAAAATTAAAATATAGTTATAGAATTTATTTTTTATGACTTAAGGTTCCTTCTACTTTCTTTTTTGTTTATTGTGATATTTTTGTGATTAGATACAATGTGGATGCTGTGAAATGTTAAGTATTGTAACACAGATATATACATATACTTTACATACCCTTTATTGCAGCTTTTTTATTTAATTTTACTAACTTTTTTGAATTTCTTGCATTTAATTATTTTTTGGTCAAATTAATTTCAAAGAAGCAAATATGTTTTGATTTTAAATTTTTAATTATTTACATTTAATATTTTACATATTTTTTTCATTAGTTTGTTTTCTCTGTACAATCAGCATGCATTTTTATGCAATATTTATTTGAATATGTGTATATTATTAGTTGATAATGTTGCTATGTAAATCACTGTATAATTATATTTTATATTATTGATTACTATATTATCTTTTAATACATATGAATATTTATTAATTGGATATTTATTAATTGGATACTCACTGTTTGAGAAAATTAGAAATGAAATTTCACTTTGTAAATAAGGGAAAAAAATGCTATTGTGTTAAAAAGAAATTTCGGTAATATAAGTAGTACTTCCATATATTATTTTAGTCTTGTAGATCAGTGATAAATCTCTGGTAGGAATTCCATATTGTATTGCTATTGTATTCTATAATTTTTCACTGATTTGAAATTTTCAACTGATGTGTTAACATATGCAAGTAATGTATGAAGATTTCACAGAATCTCAGAACTCTCTTTATGCTGCTTGTATAAAATTAATATATTTTTTTCGTGTTTCTTTGTATAAAAAAGAATAAAAAATGTTATTTTGTAAAGCACGATTGTGAATCAGATTTATGAATAGATAAACAATTCCTGTAAATTCCATTTTTCTCTAAAATACTCAAAAAAAATTTTTTTTAATACAAAAATGATAAAACATTTGTATTGTTGCTACTGTCACCTGTCTGATGGTGTCAGATTGGTGTAAAATATACATATATATGTTATAAAATTTATTTTACATATCAAATATATGTAATAAATGTATAAGAAAAAATATTATTGAATTTATAAAAAATGTGTGTAAAATATTTCCTCAGGTTGAGAGAAGTTGCTTGTTAATTTTAACGAGGTTAATTTTTTAAAAAATATCTTCAAAATTTCCATTTTGAACATGTGTTTATTTTTTTAATAACATTTTGTTTTATTTTTAGTGACCCTAATGTTGTACAAAAATTATAAGAAAAAGAGTATGCTACTCATTAGTTTGTTCTCTTTTTGATAAATTTCCAATTAGTAAATTGCTTCAGTTTAGCACCTTAAACTTTGGAAACATTAGTAAAAGTATCAAACACTAAAAAGAATTCAATTCATATTTGATTCTAAGTAAGGACATAAAATAATTGTAAAAAAGTCACATTTAAAAAACTAAATTATAATCAAAAAAGGAGAAAAAAAACCCTTTTTTTTTTTGCAAAATTGTCTATATGGTAATTTATGATATGGTGACTTGCCCTGGTGTAGAACTTTATGACATGTTATATATATATATATATAGCATATTATTATTCACACAATTTTCATCTTTCAAAACCAGTTTGAATATTTGCATCTGAATGCTATTGATTCAAATACTGAGAAATTCTGTGTGATGGAGAGAGATGTAATATTATAAACTTAATTTTGTTATTTACATATATTTAACATGATCCAAATTGATGTTATTTTGAACTGTAAATGTGGCGTTTGGTAAAAAAATTGATGATATTTGAGTACAAAAAAATTTTACTATTGCATTAAATGATTAAATTTTGGAAATATTTGAATGAGTAAAACAACAAAAAGATGGAAATTTTGAAATTTCATTTGGAAAATATTGTGAATACAGTAAGTTTATCGAATTGACCAAGTTAGCATAGAAGTTTTATGAACCTGATAGTTCAGAGGTGTAAGGAAGTTACATTATTACCAATTTATATACAGTATTCTCGCTAAAGTCTATTGCCACCACTGGCGTCGCTAGTCCTAAGTATCAAAATTCCTCTTATATAGGGACCTTTTTTTTAAATTTTTTATAAAAGAATACTGCACGTTTAGGGGCCCATATTATTGTTACGGCAGTGCTTGCACCCTCTTAACTTCGGAATGGCTGCTGTTATATTCATAAAAGTGGTGTCTAGTATAATCATGCGCTACTGAATAAAATACTTACGGCGCCACCTGGTGGTAAACTGAGGAGTTAGCATTCCTATCTCGAAAATGGAACGAGATAGGGGAGAAAAGTGATTTATACAAAGTTGTGGAGAAGAGAGATTCCCCCAAACTTTTTTTGCCTCATAGACCCCTTTAGCAGGTTTTTTGGGTTTGGGTAGATAGATCTCTACTGTATTAACATCAAGTGTCATCCACTACAAGTTTAAAAAATGTTTTTGAACTTGAGTGTGGATGAATAAAAAGTATTTTAGTAACAATTGAATATTTGAGCATGATATATATTTATATATAGGAAGAGTGTGAACTAATAGTAGGAATTGAAAATAAAAAGAAACCATAAAGGGTAAGAGAAGGAAAAAGAATATTCATTATTCCAGCATCCTTACAAATACGTCAAAAATAATAAAATTATCCAATACAAATACACCGTACAGACAGAGACGTCTTAAGACTCTTAGAGGCCCTGGGCTGAGCCGATTCTAGCAGGTGTGCAGTGCGTACACCGCACGAGGGCGGCCGCATATAGTTCTAACAAGCAAAATTTTGTACAATTTATAAAAATAAAACTTATAATACGTCGAATAAATAGGCTGAATTTAAAATAGTTATTGAAAAATCAAAAGTCACGATTTTTCCCAATAGCATAGCATAGTGCAGAATATAGAATGCTAGTGTACAGAGTGTTGGTTCACACACATTGTTCATTAATGTGTACTTTTTACGTACATCTTTCATTTGATAGCAAAGTTCGTGACAGAGCTGGCTATACCGTAATAGAAAAGTTTTTTTTTTTTTTTTTTGCTTATCAGCGGCAATGGCACTGTGGATTGATACTTAACAAAGGCGTCTCAAAATTGATTTTTGGGAAAGCAGATATACGAAAATACTTAATACGCGGTTAATATTGCCCAAGACAGGAATGCTTAAATTCAACACGCATTTGGGGAAATTAAAAGTTTTCAATTTAATAATAGCTTTTTAATTGAGAAAACAAAATAGAGGAAAAAAGTGATTTTTTTTTTTTTGTTTGCTTATGGTTTTACAACGTTCATTAACTGCGCCCATTTTCCTTTTTAGTAAAAATGTCATACTTCCTGTTATAAAAATATTTGAGAAAAAGTCTTGCAGCTCATTTTGATTAAATAATTTTCATTACAAGCCTGTTTGAAAAACGCTTCAATATTCGCATAGTACTATTAATGTTAGCGAAGTTTACCGAAGTTCTAAATTTTATTTTTTGTTGTGGTACTTTAGTGCTATATCTTAAAAATTGCGGGTTTTATGTGTTTTTTAAAAAAAATCCCAAACTGCAACAAGATGCCAAAAATCAAATAGGTGAATCAAAATCAAAAGATTCACAATATAGCAATAAAAATAACAAAAGAAAACATATTAAAAGCTAAGCATGATCTGCAATGCAATACGTTTAACCCGAAAACGCTTAAAGCGAAATATCGGATAACAAGAAACGATACAACGTTCTCGACAAACTGCTATGTATTTATATGCACCCCCCCCCCTTAACATGAAAAAATTTCCCTTCTGGGAATGAACAAAATATGGAAAACACCAGAGATTTCAGAGGGGTATGGAATGAAAGAAAGGTGGCTTCGCATTAGTTTTCTATATTATTGGACTGTCCTACCGTATCATCTGAAGAATTTGTTGCAGTACATGATGATAATGTGTGTACAACCCCAATCATGACAGGCAAGACATTTTGGAGTTTGTTCAAAGCTCAAAAAATATCACTGATACAGATCACGACGGTGAAAATGAAATGAATAATGCAGTTCCTGTTCCCAAGTCTTCCGAAATGAGGAACATCATGAAAAATATGAACAGTTATTGAACGCACATTCCATTGATGAAATGAATAACAAAATGGACGACATCGAACAATTTCTGGACAATTTAATAAGAAAAAAGTCAATGTGCTAAGAAAATAGATTATTTTTCAAAAACTCAATAACTGTTTCGTTTTTCAAAAAAACTTTAAAATTTTGCATTAAGTTCTTTTGTGACTGTTTTTTCATTGATTTTTATTAAATACATCCATATATACATATATATGTAAAAAAAATGTACTTAAATAGCTTAATTTTGTTGAATATATGTTTTTTTTTGTTGCAATATCCTTTAACATGAAAAAATATGTCAGTCCCCTGAGTTTAGTGTTAAACGATTTTCACTGTACACCCCATCTCCTATTTGAAGAGAAATTTCATATAATCTTATCCACTTAGTTCAGTGCTTCCCAAACTTTCAACATTGCGACCCAATATTTAATCATAATTTTCATCGCCCCCTTCCCCTTCCCACCATTCAATAACAATGTATTGAATTCAAGAAGACTATACTTTGACGTTAAAGCTACAATGCGACTTTAACTTCTTAAGTGCCACTGGCGTTTATAAAGGCCTCGCTCAGCCAAAGCTTTAACTACCCCGAACGTATATATACGTGTTTTCGAAGTACGATCTTTTCTTTGCAGTGCTATCCATAAAATTATTCCAAAGGATTTGAAATGCAATATTAGGACCTTGACAGTGTTTGCAAAGGATTTAGTTATTTCAGAGGATTTGCTTTATATATTTATTCCTTTTCTTCTTCTCCCCCAATACATCACACTCGCGCGCCTACGTGGAAAACGGTGGCATTGGGGAGCGAATCGCGTAATTTTTAATCGGCAGTTAAGGGATTAATTATAAGCCGTACATATTATCAAGATGAGAGTTTATTTTTGTATATAATTTTATATATGATAAGCCCATTAGGTCACTGGTAATTATTAAACTTGTTCTTTACATAAAATAAAAATTATTATTACTTAATACTAAAAGTATTGTTAAACTAATTATAAAATACATTGTGTAGTACTGATACATTTAAAAGAGTATTATATCACTGTAATTGTCTATTTTACTTTTATATTATGTCAGAATGTATTTTGTTTGTTTACTTTCAGTAAATTAATATTTTTTCAAATAATCTTTTGTTTTCAATATTCTCGCGCCTCCCTTGTAGAGTCATTATGCCCCTCTATGGGGGTGCGACCCACAGTTTCAGAACGTTGCATTTATAGTATTAATTCGTGCCATATGTGTCATTTCAACTTTTATATTATATTTAATAACAGGGTTATGTGTGTGCGTGTTTTTTTTTCTTTTACCAAATGTAGAAATCTAGGCCTATTAAAGTGGCATACAGTCGTGTGTATTTCATATTCTGCATTAATTTGTTTTTGCATTTTGTTTCTGTTGCCACATACGCGTCGAGAGAAATGTTTATAACATAAATACGTTGCTCAAAATGGCATTTAAATGTTTTTAACTGTGTGAAACCTTCTACATATTCTTCAAATTTCGCAGCCTAAAACTTAGAAGCTGTTCTTGTTCAAATGTAAGTTTTAACGTTGAATCACAGTTGATATGTCAATAAGTTGTTTCTTCCCCTTCATTGGCAAGCCTTCTGATTTATGCATTCTAGCTTAGTTTTCTCCTCTGAGAAATATTATTTTACAGGTGTTAGGTGAGAAAAACATTGTACTAATGAGTATAAAAATTTTTTGTAGAACCCTGGATCATAAGCAACAGAATGCTTATAATCTAGGTTGTACAAATAAAGATAAAAATGTTTTAATATTTTTTATTATATTATAATAAAAACTGCAGGGAATTACTGAAAAAAAAGGCCACCACTTTCTGTTGATATTTTTTCCTCTTAATTTTTCCTGTTTAAAAAAAAAATGACGATCGAGGATGATTCATTAAGGACCCCCTCCTCTCTTTTTTTTATAAACGTTAAGGATAAAAACAATAGAGTAAAAGAAAAAAAAATATTGAATTTTATTAGAGATATCTTTTCTATTTATAAACAAGAAATTAAATTCAAATGAATACTTGCACTGTTAACTGGGAGCTAAGCCAGAAAACTGCATTATATTGTATTAGAAATAAAAATAGTGTTTAAAGACATAGAAGTTTCTGTCTGCTCTAGATTGCTGTGAACGCATACCACAGCAGGAGAACCACTTGTGACCACGCAAGAATAGCAATGCAATCTCATTGAAGGAATTTGGTCCTGGATTGAGAAGCAATTCTAATACATAACTATAGTTTATACTGAATGGAAGAATTTTTAATATTATAGAGTGAAAGCAAGTTTTTTCCCAGCATTTTGAAATGGAGAGACATGGTTGGTGTAAAGTCACTTTTATCTTTCGATTACATTTGATGCAATTCTTTGTTTGTTGTTTGATGAATTAGAGAACATTTTAAATCATGAAAATTATAATATTCAAAGTATTAGCCTTTTTAAGAAAAATTGCTAGTAAAAAAATCCACTATACACTTTTTCAATTCGTACTTTTAATTCCTCTCTCCCTATATATACAGAGGCGGATTAAGCAGCTGGCGGCCACCAGGGGCCCCCAATGCCAGTAGGGCCCCAAACTTGATAGATTCCAGTAATAAATTTACCGTGCAACAAAAATATCTCCAACTGATATTGCAACCCCGATGATTTCAGTGGATATGAGTAGTGTAGCAGCCCTAGCAATCTTTCTTTTCCGTACATCTGTATTTTTACTATTTGTACAACATTTTCCAATACGTTTTGTTGCACAAATTCTATATTTCGAACAAACAAATACTATTCAACAGAAACAGGTTCTCGCTTTTAGTTCACAACCGTGCTTAGTTACTCTGTGACACGGATGGGAAAAAAAACCCAACTCCTAGAACAAATTATTATAGACTAATGAAACATATTACATACATTACGGCTATACATTTGTCTAGGTAACATATAATAATTGATTAAAGTTTCAAGATCACAGGTTAATGTAAGAATGAGAAGAGCCATTTCAAATGTGAAATGATGATTTCAAATGTGATTAAAATCTTGTGTAACCACTAGAATTTTAAATACAAGCATGCAAACGTGCATAAGATAGGGCGTACTAGTCCCGGATATCAGTTTGTGGGATGGAATTATATGCCCGTTGCTCTTGCTCAGTCAATACAATATTGTTTAATTCTGGTTGTGGATGACGTTGTCATTGCCATCCAATGATGTGCCCTTCGTTCTCTATTGAAAAAAAATCTGGTGATCTAGCAGGTCAAGGTAACACGTTGATATTTTACAGAGCATATTGGGTTGCAACAAGATGGAAGAACCCACGTTATCCTGTTAGAAACACCCCTTTATGATGTTTATAAATGGAAGTGCAACAGTTTGAATCCCCTGATTGATTTACAAGTTTGTAATCAGGGTGTGTGAATTAAACTAGAGGTAGCTCTTGTAATCAAAGAAAATTGTTCGCGTCTGACAATAACTCTAGGTGCAGGCCCAGTGTATCTTTGGCCGCAGAAAAGTTGTTTCCAGGAGCTGACCTCGCTTTCTGCTAATTAATAAATAGCCATCACTGCAGTGACGTAATGTATATCCCCCTCAACTCCCACATCGTGGGGGAGGCCAAGGATTCTAGGAGGCTGACACCAAGTACGGCTTGGAGACAAAAGCCTGACTTTGCTGGGGGGCCGTAATATTCTCCGTTACAACACTATATCACAGGCACCAAGACAGAAACAGCTTTGATCGGAAAACATATCACTACTCCACTCTCCAATGATCTCTAGTGTAACATCACTGAAGACACAGATGTCAGTTATCTGGAGCTAATAGTGTGAACGTTACAGAGCGTCTGGCTGGAAGCTATTTCTCAAGCGATTGATTTGTTACAGTTTACTGTGTAAAACACAGGTGCCGAACTCTTTCACATTCTGGTGCCGAAAAAAACTGCAATTTCTGCTTTAGATGCACAGTTTTTTTAGAGTAGTGCTTTCCCGGCGCTACTGCTGCCAGAAATCATGCACAGTGGATACATTCCTTTTAAGTCTTTCTGCAATATCACGAAAAAAAATCCACTTTTTTTAGTTCTATTATACTACCTTGTGCAAACTCAGTGAGCTGTTGATAGTGGCGTTTTCGTCTTTTTAAAGTCATTCTGGAATAACATCAACTCACTACGTAATATCTAAAAGGTAAATAACACTCACGAACTTTATAGCACGCACAAGGTAAACAAAAAGTTCTTGCTGTTTGCGCGTTTCCATTGAAATAAGTGAGAATAAGTATGCAAATTCGTGTATAACGTGATTGACAAACCGTCAGTCGAGAGTAGGAATATCAGTTGTTATAAATGCAGGTCCACTGCTCACATTCATCAGTCGGAACTTGTTCAGTAGCGAAATGAAATGGGCGTATCGAATTAGCTCGTTCGGGTTTGTTTACTTTACGACTTCAAAGGGGTCTTATCAGCCGCTGCATCAAGTCCCCGAATATGTCAAGCGTTTGGGAATAGTGATGTCAATGAACGTACGGCAAGGCATTGGTTTAAAAAATTCAGGTCGGGAGATTTGTTCCTTTGTGATAAAGCTCGAACAGGACGACCACAGGCATTGGATGATGAAGCCCTGCAGGTGGCCATTGAGGAGGACAGTAGTCAGACGTGTGGTGAACTTGCCAGAAAATTTAACACTTCCAGTGAAACGGTTAGACTTCATTTGCACCGCTTAGGTAAGACGTACAGGCTGAGCAAGTGGGTTCCTCACACGCTGTTGGATGTCCGTAAGCAACAACGAGTTGCAGCATGTTTATCGTTGCTTTCTCGCCACCGTAGCGCATCCATATTCATTCAGGTGCTGACCAGTGACGAGAAGTGGGTCCTGTATGACACACTCAAGCGTTCCAAACATTGGTTGTCACCCTAGGATACTATTCCGCACAGCGCAAGACCACCTATGCACCCACGCAAGATTATACTTTGTGTCTGGTGGACTTGTCGTCAAGTAGTTCACTATGAGTTGTTACCATTAGGCCAAATGGTCACTGTGGACCTGTATTCGCAGCAATTGGAACGTGTACAACAGGCATTGCATCAGAAGGAGCCAGCACTGGTTAATCGAAAAAGGTGCACTGTTATTGCATGATAACCAGAGGCCGCATGTTGCGTGGGTGTCCAAGAATACGATATAGCGACTTGGTTGGGAGACTGTGTGCCATCCTCCTTACTCACCTGACCTTGCACCATCAGATTACCACCTCTTCTGTTCCCTGGACAATCATCTTCGTATTAAATCCTTCACCAATGAAGCAGACGTGTGCCAAAATCTCACGGACTTCTTTGCATCCCGCACACCCCGAGTTTTACTGCAAGGGGATTGAACAACTGGAGACACGCCGGCAGAAGGTGCTGGATGCCGATGGTGATTACTTCGAGGACTAACAATAGGCTACGCTGTTTATATGCAATGTTCTTTTGGGTCATTAAAAATGGCAAGAACTTTTTTGTTTACCTTGTATTTAAAGTACTCTTGATTTGCATGCTCAGAGTGACGTTACTAGCATCACACTTTTCTTCCTATCACGAAATTGGAGTGAAACTCATCTTTCAGATGCATAAGCACACCTACTAAATTTCGTTGATGTAGCAGAACTTTTTCTTGGTGATAGGATTTTTATTTCCATCAGTGTATTTTACTAATGAAGATAAATTAAACAAAAAATGAAGCTATGTAATAAAAGATATATTTGGTTCAAAGCAAACTATTTCAAGCTTGTTGAATTTAGGTCTTAATAGCAAGATAAAGATTAATAAAAACGACCCTGGCTGAAATTTGTGATACGAATGAGGAAGGAAAGACCACGATATTAGAGGCAACCTTTTTTTAGAATGGATCGACAAATATCAAACTTTCCTAATGACCATGATTGGGAACACCATACTATACAAGCAAATCATTGCAATAAGTTGAGCGGGAATTGTTAAAAGGATTACCTACTAAAATCTCCTGAAAACTATAGTCAAAATTTCAGAAATGAATTTGGCAAAATCGAACAAAGAACGATTGATTTATCAGGGCTCTCGTTTGAAGAGGAAGCTGGACAAGCTGGCAGTCAGCAAAAGAAAGCAGTTATTTTCGGTGAAAGTAAGGAATTCGGTTATGAATTGTTGAAAGAAAGGAAAACTTCGTCGTTAATTCATTTGCGATAGGGCAAGAGCAGAACTATCCCGAAGAGCTGAGATTTATGAAACTGCTATAGAACTCTTAATTGTATTTTTGACGAGAAATTATTACCTGAAATTAAGAACAAAGACTTTTTAATTTTGACGATATGAATTGGATCAGTTTCTACAATTAAAAAAAAATGAAGACTTCCCTAAAAATTTGTCGAGTTACAAGAGCTATAACGTAGAGATACTTTCCCTAATGTAGAGATTTTCCCTAATGTAGGGATTCTTTCCCTAATGTAGAGACATTTTTGAAAATATATTTAACAATACCGATGTAGAAAGCATCAGGTGAGAAATCTTTTTTCAGTTTTAAAGCGTGTGAAAATTATTTAAGAAGTACTATGGGAGAGAAGACAAATTTAACAACGTGGCTATATTATGTATAATAGAAAATGTTTTGGACAAAATAGATACAGGAAAAATAATTAACGAATTTTCCAAAGAGAAATCAAGAAGTAAAGTTGTATAGCAAAATTGCAAACTTTTATAATAAGGTTTTTAATTTTTTTCCAAATACAGTTAAGATTTTTCTGCTGCCGTTGAGTTTTGTTAATAGCAATACATTTTGTTTTTAGAATTTAAGATAAGCGATCTTTTTCCCTACTTTAGTTTTTCGACTTAGCCAAGGGTGTCTCAAACCTTTTACCGCCAGGGGACTTCAACTATCTTAATCCACCTCTATATATATATATATATATATATATATACACTGCTGGCAATACCCTGAAGGAAGCACGCAAATAACATGAAATTTACAGCATGCATTAGCGGAGGTGAGATATGCAAATGATTAGAATTTCAGCGCAGACAAACATCACGCACGCCTGTAGCGCCACCTCAAAGCGCTATTTAAGGCTTGGAGATTTCGACGATTTCAAGTACGGCAATTGTGTTTTTCTTGTGGTTTTTTCAAAAAACGATCAGTTATGTCTCGTAGAAAACAGCGATCAGCTTTTGTTCAAGTATCCGAGGTCAACAGAGGAAGGATAGTGGCCTACCGAGATTGTGGATTATCTTTCAGGGAAATCAGTAGTTGTGTTGGACGAAACCAAACAACTGTGATGCGGATATATGACCGTTGGATGCAGGAGGGTTCGACGGACCGACGTGGTCGATCGCATCCACATCAGTGCACCACTTCACGTGAGGGCAGACAAATTGGGCGCATGGCAGTGACGGATCGCTCAGTCACATCACGAACCATAGCACAGAAATTAAGTCTGTAACACATTATTCAGTGTCTGCGCGTACCATTGGACGCCATTTACAGCAGAGTGGTCTGTCCGCAAGACGTCCATCGCTTGGTCTACCCTTGACGCAGAACCACAGACGTCTCCGCCGCCAATGGTGCAATCAAAGAAGGATGTGGGTGGCAGAATGGAATGAAGTTGTCTTTACTGACGAGTCACGCATCTGTCTGCAACATCACGATGATCGGATTCGAGTCTGGAGACACCATGGAGAGGGAATGCTGAACAGCTGCGTTATGCACCGCCACACTGGTCCTGCACCGGGTATTATGGTATGGGGAACAGTATTGGATATCACTCTCGCACTCCTCTAGTACGTATTGCCAGGACTTTAAACAGCCAGTGCTACATCTCCTTGGTGTTGGAGCCAGTTGAATTTCCTTACCTTCAGGGCTTGGTCACGGCCATATTTCAACAGAATAATGCGCGACCACACGTGGCTCGCATTGTCCAAAGGTTCTTCGTCAATCTCTAGATTGAATTGCTTCCCTGGCCGGCTCGCTCTCCGGATCTTTCATTGATAGAAAACATGTGGTTCATGGTTGCTCAATGATTGACCCAGATTACACCCGCAGCTGCCACACCAGATCAACTTTGGCAACGTGTGGGAGCTGCTTGGCGTGATGTTCCCCCAAGAACACATCCAAGGTCTCTTTGAATCAATGACCAGGCGTGTGGCAGCGGTGATCTCCAACAATGGTGGCTACTCTGGCAGGAACGACACTTCACAGAAGTCTATAAATTTAATCATTTGATAATTGGTCAACATGTTATCTACAGAATAAATTTTGATGTGCTATCTCTTGTCTTTCTTGGTGTTGCATTTACGGTGTCTAGCAGTATATATATATATATATATATATATATACATATATATACTCACTTCCAAAAGTTAAGCATGGAGAGGAAAATACTAATTTCCGGAATCCAATCAGAATTGAAGAGGATGCAATTCGCTGCAGAGGTAGATGGAGGTATGCAAATATGTTAGGTAACAGCCAATTGTGCTTTCATGTCAAGAAATATGCAAAAAGGGCAGTCTTATAAGAAGCCAGCATTATGAAGGGTTACAGAAGTTGATTGTAAGTGCTGATAGAAGGTGTTTAAAACTTTCGTACAATTTATTTTCAAAACATACGTGTTTCTATGACTTCCAGAAAACGAATGGAAGATTCTGAGTGCTGGCGTGCTGTGGGGCGCATTGAAGCAGGACAGTCGATCACAGATGTTGCTCTTTTCTGCTGCGTTCATCATTCTGTAATTTCACGTTTATGGAAACAATTCCAAACCACACAGACAGTTATCCGAAGGCGGCCGTCCAAGGGTTACAGCCCCCGCGGAAGATCGATATATTGCTATTGCTGTGAAGTGGAATCGCAGAGCGGCCTCCACACGTGTGACATCTACGGTTACAGCGTCCATTGGTAAGGCTATATCTGCAACTACTGTACGCCGAAGATTACATATGAATAGACTGTATGCCCGGGTACCTCGAGTTTGTGTTCCTCTATCCGTCCAATCAAGAGGGGCACGATTAAAGTGGTGTCGGGAATATGGCAATTGGACTGTGTCTGACTGGGGCAATGTCATGTTAACTGATGAGTCAAGGTTTGCTCTGGAGCCAGATGCCAAGAGTATAAGGATATGGCTTAAACAAGGAACACGCAATCAGACCCAAAACATCACCGAGCATCACGCATTCCGAGGCGGAAGCATTATGGTGTAGGCAGGGATTTCATTAGGATACCGCCTTGACCTGGGGCCGTGGGTAGCCTAGTGGTTAGAGCATCGGACTCCAGACCTGAGGGCCTGGGTTCGATGCCCGATGCCACTAAATACCACCGAGTATAGACGGAGTACGTGCTCGTTAAATCAGTGGGTCCGAAAGTCTTGTGGGCGGTCGCAGCAGAAACCCCGAGTGCAGGGGGCTGGAGAATATTTCCCTCCCCTTCAGCTCCATCCCAAAATTGTGGAGGTGGAGATAGGTGGTGTCGCAATCTATCGTTAAGAAGTCCAACCTGTCTCACAGGCAATGGCAACTTTCATTCCTTCCCTGCGGGAAGGACACGACAACAACAACAACAACAACCGCACCGACCTGCACATCTTTAAACGGGGTTCTGTGACGGCTGTCCGGTATCGAGATGAAGTCCTAGAACCCATTGTGAGATTGTGCGCTGCAGCAGTTGGCCCTACTTTTGTTTTAATGGACGATAACGCACGTCCGCATAGAGCTGACATCGCCAATGACTACCTGGAGAATGAAGGAATTGCGTGTATGGCGTAGCTAGCATATTCGCCCGACCTTAATCCCATTAAAAATCTTTGGGATGCTCTCAGCCGTGCTGTATCTTCACGTTTTCCACCTCCAGTTACTCTTATGGAGCTGGAAACTGCTCTACAAGAAGAATGGCGATTGCTTAATTCTGCAGTGGTTGACCGCCTAATTGAAAGCATGGTCAGAAGGTGTCAACTTTGCATACAGATGAGAGGGATCACATACCTATTAATGTCCTTTTTTTAATTTTATGCTGTTTTTTTTCACTTTATACATAATTCTGTTTAAGTCTCCAGTATGACATTATCTGATAACTTACAAAAATTTAATATTGTTTTCATTTCTGTATATAATTATTGGTTTTGTTTAATGTATAAATATATATGCTACTTTACTGCCAAATTTTGTGTCAATCAAAGCAGTATTTGTTGATTTTTTTGCATTTTACATCTTCGTGCTTAACTTTTGGAAGTGAGTGTATATATATATATATATATATCGTTCAAATTTTCAATTGTTCATAAAATACTTTCTATTTATCCATTCAAGTTGAAAAACATTTTTTAAAAAACTTGTAGTGGGGATGACACTTGATGTTAATACACAGTTTTCTCAAATATTAATTCATTAATTAAATTAAAAAATGAATAAATAGTAACAATCAAAAATAATAGTCCTTCAGCATATATAAAAAGGAAAATCGTTCGTTGTATACCTGTAGCGCAATGGATAGCGTGTTGAATTGCTAATCCGAAGCTCGGGGTTCGAATCACACTTGAGGGGTCCTGCTTTCTGAGAATGTTGTTTCGTTTTTACTATACTATTTTATTAGAATAATTCAATTTAATTAATGAATAAATAGTAACAAACAAAATGAATATTCCAAACTATATATATAGAAAGGAAATTGGAAAATTGCAAGAAAAATCGCTTTGTATTTTTTCACCTTATATTGTGATTTCTGTCATATGTATATACATATTTATATTATAATTGTAACTATTTAATTAAAAGTAACTAAAATAAAGTTTTTCTTTGTTGATCTAAGTAGGAATTGACTTAAATTTTTTTTTTATTTCTCCTAAAGTCTCCCTTTTTCCCTTTAGATTTACTATACTAATTCGCAAAAATGGTTTAATTGTTTTGAATGCACAAAAAAAAGTAATTCTTCTCAGTTGGGGGTATCAAATATAGTTTTTACATTGAAAAAATTGTTCTCATTTGAAGGAGGATTTGTTCGCGGTACTTTCCGTTCCGAAAGCACACACCCTACCCCTATGCCGAAACGACCACTGCAGTTCAGAGGCAGTTAGTGGCTTATATGGATATCACCACCACAGATTTTTAAAAAAATTCCTTACCAAGTATCTTGGTGTTACGTTGGATAAAAGACTCACTTTCAAACAACACGTAACACGCATACGAGGTAACTTTATTGAAAAAGCTACCTCGCTAACCCCATTATTGCATAAAAGATCTAAATTAAGCATATCTAACAAACTACTTATTTATTCTCTACTTTTAAGACCAATCATAACTTATGCCTTCCCAGTTTGGGGTTTCGCAGCTAAAACACATATTAATAAGTTAGAAATATTACAGAACAAAACTCTGAGGCAGATTCTACGTGCCAATTGGTATATGAGAAATGCTGACCTCAGACGTGCAATTAATTTTAAGACCATTCGACAGTTCATACAAAAACTGTCGAAAAAATTCTTTAGCAACATCGACTCACCAGACAACCCTTCGATCCAAAAGATCGTGAAGTATACACCAACACGTCGCACACACAAACCAAGAAACATCCTTTTAAACTAACTAAAAAATCTCATGTAAGTTTATTTTCTCATTTTTTCCTAAGCATTCCTTAACGTGCTTGCAAATTTCAGCATCACTAACACTGCAGACAGCAACAACCAATCAGAGGGCTCCAAAAACCGTATAGTCGCTGGTATCCCTCACACCCAGACACGGTGACGGTACCCCCTCCAGGACCGAAGTCACCACATTAGCACAACAACCAATCAGGTTGCTTCCTCTCGCCACGCGGGAAAGGAGAAGACAACCTCATGCATCACACACAACATTATTCACACTCAACACGTCACGAGTAGCTGCTACTCCATTGGGCGGTCAGTACAACCTCCCAAGGCCCCTGTTGACCGAGGGAATTGCAAGTAAATTTCAAAGCTCTGATCATCAGTAATTTCTTAGCTCTCAAGTAAAGTTTCTGTTTTCTTAAATCTTTTACTTTTTAATATATATTAAATATAATTTATTTTATTTTTCTAACTTTATCTATTTTAATTTTCTCTTTTAAATATCTCTTTCTTTAATTATTAACATGGGCAAGTAATAATCAATCATGCATATCACCTTTCAAGACAGGATATTAAAGCCCTGACGGGCTAGGTGCTCCAAATGAAAACTCAGCTATTTTGAAAAACGCTTAGAAAAATAAATTGTTTAAATTAAGTACTATATCAAAATCATGTTCAGAGTGTGGATACCTTCTCATATTGATTGATTATTAATCTCGCACTTCGAAGCAGCATTTTATTGTGGGAGATGGATCTCATCGTTTCGGATCACTCTGAAGTGACGAGGACGACATTTTTAAGCTAGCATTTTATTCTCCAAACATCCAAATCAATGTGAGGCTCAACAGATTTAACTTTACTAGGGCTCGAACTCGCGACACACTGACCGCGAGTTCGTGACCATAACCACTAGTCTACCTCTGTTACATTCTTGTCATCAGATAGGATGGACAACAATAAATGTATAGTAGCCTTATTTAATGTCTTTGGGATTTGATTTCAAATGTAATTGAATTAGATATTTTTTTCGTTAACTCATGTTTTCTTCGAATTTTAAGCATTTTGAGCAGTATATATAAATTTAATATTTGAAGTTTCTACTCATCCAAACTTTGTCCTATGCCCTGCATGTAAAAGACCCATTGAGTATCAATTTGGCTCTGCTACTCTTGGCAAAATTAAATTACTTCAATATTTAGCATCCCACAATAGATTGAATTAAAATTAATACAAGCTTCGAAATTTGGTTTGCGAGTGCCGCCGCTAGATGGTGCCACCATGAAATGGCTCTCATATTTGGGGACTGCCGTGCCTGCAAAGGGTTAGTTGCCAATATGCAGCCCATTAGAAGGAAAAAAGAATAAATACTATGCCTTCTTTAGCTTACTAGATCTCGTGATTCCCTCCCCCCCATCCGACACATATGAGATATTATATTCTTAAAATTGATGCTTGTATAATTTTATATATTAGCTGTTGTTATAATTCCTAAATCCTTCATTCCTTATCAGTTAGACGATTATATCGAAAAAATTTGTATATTATTTTACACACATTTTGATTTATTCCCTTAGACGACACAGAAGACATGTGCATAGCTCAAAGAACAAACATTACATAACTGATTCTACAAGCTAAATAAAGTATAACTCTCAGACTTGCAGCGCAATCTATTCATTTTACATTTAATTTTCAACAGCAGTTGATATACTAGGTGATTATAATTAAAGTTACAATTTCAAAACATTATAAAAAAGGAACCACCGATCAGAAGGACGTCAAATTTGAACGGAATATTATTGAAGAAGAAGGAAAACATATGGCATAAAAAGTAGTTAACAATTTTATCAACAGATGGCGCTGTAAGCGTCAGAATATGAAAATGAAAATACCTGTCATGCGCTCGACTCATTTCAATAGTTATGAAAACGCTGGACACGCGACTTTTTCTTATTTAACGTCTGAGAATTCCGGCATGACTGTCGCATTGAAGGACCGCACTATGCTTGTAAAGCTTTTTTACAAGACTAATGACTTTGCACCAGATGGCTCTGCAGAAGTTCCAGACATTTAAGGGTATGAAAAAGGCGTTGTTCCGATGACTGCCCAGGGTTTGGAGAAAATGATTCAAAAATTTGAAGAGACAGGTTCTTTCAAAATGGTAGAGGGAGGAAAAAATTAATTCAACTACAGTTGAAGAAGTGGCCACAGAGCAGTGCAGGAGTCAAGTGGTGGTTTGCAAACATGCAGTTCTCGGGGAATTGCCCTAACACTCGACAGGCCTGTGAGCATGGTGCATAAAAGTCAACGAAACATCATGCATTGCTATCCATATAAAATTAGCCATGCGCAGGAGTTGCTTCCTTCTGACCTGCAAGCAAGAGAGACTTTTGCTTTAAAATTTCTGGCTCGCATGGAAGTGGATAATGAATGGCAATGGAAAATTTTCGGGTCAGACGAAGCCAATTTCCATCTGACACGATATGTTAAAACACAGAATTTCCGAATATGAGCAACAGAGAATCCACTTGCAACTCACAACCAGTACCACTTCATCCTGAAAAGGTCACTGAGTGGGGCGGCTTTATGGCAACACACATTTATCATAGAGTCATACTTTTTCGAGGAGACGGGTGCTTTTGGTCCTGTTACCGTTACCGTCACTGTTCAGCGATGTGAGTGTCTTTTGGGCAACCACGTCATTCCAGATCTTCAACAGCGTGGTTGTGTGGATGGGAACATTTTTATGCAAGATGGTGCTCCCCCGCACATTGCAAATCCGGTGAAGCAGCTACTGAAACAGCATTTTGGAAATGATAGAGATATCAGCCGCCGTTTCCCTACAGCCTGGCTGCCAAATCACCTGATCTTAATCCGTGTGACTTTTGACTGAGGTGCTATCTGAAAGATGTGTTCAGTGCTCCGATTACACAGCTGAATTGAAGTCCCACATTGCGCAACACTTTCTGAACGTGATCTCGGGTGTGGAACATGCTGTTTCTCGATTTAAATTTGTTGCAGACAACGGTGTGGACAGCATATTAAACATGTTTTGCGCTAGTCTCG
Organism: Trichonephila clavata; assembly: GCA_019973975.1. Lineage (NCBI taxonomy): Eukaryota > Metazoa > Arthropoda > Arachnida > Araneae > Nephilidae > Trichonephila > Trichonephila clavata. The sequence goes on along the minus strand of BMAO01006379.1, from coordinate 31,712 downwards.
TGAAAGTTAAAACCGATTTGATAGACGCTTTTTATGTGGTTTTTGGACTCAGGATAGTAAAAAACCGATTTGATAGACGGTTTTTATGCGGTTTTTTGCCTCGAGATAATTAAAAACCGATTTTTATCATCCGATGTGATATGGCCTTGCCGTTGTGGATGTTCTTACGTAGCGTACAGTATCACACCTAAACAGTCATGCAAACTGAACGGCACACTTGGTTTAACGCATAACTTACACATTAGCTATTGTTTTACGATTCACTATCATTTCCAATTGAACTCTTTTTAATTATGATGCTTACAGCGCCATCTGTTGCAAAAATTTTAAATTACTTTTTTTTCTTATGCCATATGCTTTCCCCCTTCTTCAATAACATTCCGTTGAAATTTGCCGTTATTCTGACCACTGTTTTTTTTTTTTTTTTTTTTTTTTTTTTTGCGTTTTGAGACTTTAATTATAATCACCGTGTATGAAAAAATGATTTAAATACAGTCAACTTTCTCTAATTCAAACCTTCGATAATACGAGCCTCTCGCTAATTCGAAGTATATGCTCAGCCCCTAAAAAACTCTTGATATTTCGAACTAAAACAATACGTTTTGGTATACTCAATATTTCGTAGTAAAATCTGTGGCCAAACAGAATACAACACGCGATAATTCGAAGTGATCTAATGAAACTTTCGATACAATTCAAGCACTCACTATCATGTAGAGTCCCGTAGCAAACAGGTTGGAGCTTACATGTTTTGAGTTGTATTTTCTCTGCTTATCTCCCTTGTAACATAGCCCCTTTAATGACCATCGGAATTGACTCCGATAACTCTGACAGAAGCTAAAGTGTCACTAAACAAACTACGCAACTTTCCACTTTAAAATCATGTTGTGTGATGCGGGTGTTTCTTAAGCTTCATTTATTCTAGAAAAATCTACTGACGGAGTTAGATTGTGTGTGTGAGAGTAAGTGCCATAAAACAAAAAACAAAAAAAAACAGATTTTTTTGTAAAAAAAAAAGTAATAATAATAATTATGTACAGTATGTATTGTTTTAATAGTTGTTTTTAATGCCTAAATGTATTTTTTAATGCAGGACTTTTAACTTCGATATTTATACCGTATAATATGTACTTTAAAAAATACTTTAAATCATTTTTTATGTACAATTGTTGCTTTACTACACCGTCTCAAATTTCAATGTGTTAGAAAAAAATTTATCTTCGTGTATTTTGAGAGTTTTTAACACGCTTTTATAAGTTTCACTTGCATGTAACGGAATCTTGGAACTCGATTTTTATCCACTTTAAAAGGTCAGATTAATTCGAAATTTTGCACACGTGTCAAGGACCGATGACAATACAATAATTTCATAATTTTTTACCATTGTCCTTTTCAGGATCGTCAGGAATAAGGATAATCAGATTTGGCGACAATTCCATATATCATTTCCAGATTTGGCGACTTATTGCATGTACCATTTTCAAATTTGGCGACTAATTCCATATACCTTTTTCAGATTTGGCGACTAATTTCATCATTCCCAGATTTGGCAACTAAAAGAATAAGGTGTAACCCTAAGGCGAGTGTTTTGAATTTAAAGCTAATTATATATGCGAGTATAAAATACACTTGCGGTTAATAGAAGTAAAACAAAAAAAAAGTGTTCTGTATCTGAGAAAGTTGAGGGTGGGTGTGTGTTAGCAAATTTCTTACCGTAATATAAACATTTTTCTGAAAATGAAAACAGAAAAAGGCTCGTGCATGTGAAAAAAAATAATTTACATTCTAACTGCTAAATATTTTTTATTTTTATAAAGCAATACGTTTAAAAGGTGAAAAAACGATTGACACTCTTAATATTACCATGTTTTTATCAACTCGCTTTCTTTAATGTCTGCCCGGGTGGAATTTTGTAATTGATTTTAAACTTAGTGACTTTCTGATGAGCTAGAGACTTGAAATTTGGACCATAGCTCAGCAGTGGATGACAATGCATGTAAATGTGAAAAAAGAAAAGAAAAAAAAAACGAAAAGAGGAGGAATTTCATAATTTTATTCCGTTATAAAAACATGGTATATTAAAATTTTTTTTAATTCGAACTTTTTCTTCTTACCACTCATTTTATTTGTTTGACCTGTTCTATAGAGACGGAATCTAATACAACAATACGGGACTCATCCGAGGCCCCATAAACGGAGAGAATAAATACACTTCAGATCTTTTAATTAATATCCATTGAAGGGCAAGACTAATTCCACAACTACGAAATTCCAGCTTCAAGTATCAAACTCAAGGATAAATTAAACAATGAATAAATGATAGTTAAAAAAAACTAAAAAACACGCTTTTATTGTAGATCGAACTGAAAAATGAAAAATAGTTTATAGTTCAAAAAAACTAAAAAACACGCTTTTATACTAAATCGAACTAAAAAGTAAAAAAATAATTCTTAATATAAGAATAAAATGATTAACGAGAAAATGAATGTCATTGCGGTGAAAGCGTGGGGTGCTTTGTACTACATTTTTACACTAATTCAGCTTTTCGGAATAGAAGTTAGAAATTATAACAATTGATACATTTTTGAACACCCCACGCTTTTACCCCAATGACATTAATTTTCTCGTTAATCATTTTATTCTTATATTAAGAATTATTTTTTTACTTTTTAGTTCGATTTAGTATAAAAGCGGGTTTTTTAGTTTTTTTAAACTATAATTTATTTCCTACCCTCTTGATAACTCGAAGTTTTTCATTGGTCCCTTCAACTTCAATTATCGGAAGTCTATTGTATATTCTGAGATGTTTTAAGGTAAACGTTTATCTCACGAGCGAGAAAAATTAAGGTCGCCCTATTTAGCTACACGAGAGCTTTTGGCGACGAACCTTGTAATTTTGATCCATGGTCAAGAGACGACGACTGAGTTGGCTCCACCCTCTCCTAACTTTTACACTACACCAACCGGAGGACTTTTGAGCCTCGGCCCCTTCTGCACGGGGGTCTTCAGTGGTACAAGGACCGAACTCATTACACGCGGGTCACGCGTGACCCGCGTGTAATGAGTTCCGTTACCCTGACCACTAGACTACCGTGGCCACAAACGTTTACCTCACTCCCACCAAAAATTTTATATATATATATATTTCCCATTATCGTGATATACGCAATTAATTATTGTTACTAAACTTAAGTGCACAAATTACTGACTTTAGGTTTGAAGTAGTACTTCTTTAAAATACTTAACTTTTTTACCGAAATATTTGTAGATTAAATCGTTGCTACTTTGTATTATATGCTAAAATGTAAAGTAAAAGTCATTGTTGCGACATAAGTTTATTTTAATATATTTCGTTTATATTTACACACTGATTCCCGGAGAATTTGCTTGTGAAAAGTTCTTCAGAAAATGTAATTTCTTAATGTAAATTTTTTTTCCCGACTTCATTTTTTTTAAAACTGATCAGGACCAATATCTTATTGATAAACCATCATAGAGTATGTCGTTTAGTTTGATCCCTTGACATCGACTTCTACATTCGTTTTCATAATGCAGAAATTAATAAAAGAAAGATATATTTTTAAATATATCTTTAAAATCCACCTTTATTATGTATATTAAGTGTGATTAAAAAAAAAGCATTTTTACCAAAACCCTTCATTATTCGTTTTTCAAAAGGAAATCACAAAGTCTCAGAAGAAAACCTCATAAAAACCAATTTTGCTGTTTTAATAGAAATAAAACATCTTTTCTTATCACGAGCTTTATTTAGCTTAATTTTAAAATGTTATTTCGCACAAGAGGCCTGTGAGCTTACCAAAGAGAATTATTTCTTCGAATATATTTTTATTTATTTTTCTCTATGATGGATCTTTTGAAGTACATTTCCAAGTAAATATATTTTATTGAGTGGTAAATTCCTTGAAAAACGAATCACAACAAATAATTCTTTAAAAATTTTTTCCCTGCCACTGCATTCTCATCTCGCAGTGGCTGCAGTTCAAGCATGACGTTCTTCCGATTTTTTGTGCTGTTCAGATGTATGGCTTCTTCATACAGCCTGGTTCTCTTCTGTATATCTTTCAGATGCTCAAAAGTGTCCCTGGTTTTTAATCAATAAAAAAAGATTAAATTCAACAATTGAAGTTCATTGCTCAGAAGGTTTGAAAACATCACTTGTTGGAAGTAACTGACGTTTTGTATGGTAGTTTGAAAACATGTCACACACATATAAAAGAGACAGAACCAGTTCTAAAGCTGTATACACAGCTAAAAATACACTTTTTTTAAAATTGAACTCTCTACTTGTTCAAAATTTGCAGCTGATGTTAAAAAAAAGTGTTGTTGAAAGCTGTGTTAGAAATTATTGATTTGAATAATTTATTTATGAAGTTCAGAAAATTGTTATTTTTTGTACCCCCCCCCCCCCCCAAAAAAGCACTATACGTTTAAGAATTGATTTCTTATTCTATTTAGACTTTCCGGGATGAAGCACAAACCAAATGAATTTCTACAATTATTCATACTTCTCCAATTTAACAAAACTAGTCCAGAGCATTAACTTAATAGGTTTCTCAACAGTTAAAGTATTTAATTAATAAAAGCATTTAAAAGTAACTTTTTAAAGCAATTTCAAACCATTTTTCAAGCCACCGAAAAGTTTAATTATATGTATTTAATTCATAAAGGACGGAATAAATTCCTTGGCAATGATTTACTCTTAATACATATCGATTAATATATTGAAAAAGAAAAAAAAACATTATCATGCTAACATAGTTTAGTGTGAAATAAAAATAAGGGTAGAATTTCTGCTATATTTGTTCATCCACATGCACATTAAATGACGAGACTATGTTTTGGAATTTTGTGTAACCTGAAAAAATAATTCAAAATCGTGAAATTATGGGCCATTAGTTCATATAATTTCAAAGAAATGAGTATGCTTATCGCTTACTCAACACAAAATTAGGATATGAAGTAAAAGCAATCATTATTGAATATTACATACATACTCTAAAATAATAATGGCACATAATGCTATTGAAATTGTAAAATGTACTTGGTGCTTATTCATGTCATATGAAAAATTATTATCTGGTGTCATATAAGAGAGACGCTAATCAGAGAGAGAGAGAGAGAGAAATTCATTGATAAAAGCAAAATCACGCAGAGGCTACTCATATTTGCCAATTATTGTCGCCATTTGTTTATTGGACAACATTCTATGTGCTGTTATTGGACAACGAAGTCGGAGTCTATGACAACCGCTTTACAAAAATTTCGGTGAATGAAAAGGTTGAAAAGGTTTTTGAACTTCCTTAGCGAAATGTTTTTATTTAACAGAAAAATTCTTAGCAATTTATATTGTCATTGAAAATGTTTATCTGACTGGAAGAAAAATTTAATGGCTTTAAGTATCCAAAATTAACTATAGAATTTATTTGGGTTCTAAAATTTTAGTCCCTTGTGATACACATGTGCTTAAAATTTTTTAAAATTTCCTCTATTCAAAAATATAATTTTATAAAGAGTGATTAAAAAAAAAGAAGGAAAAAACCTCCCCCGAAAGATTAGCTTACACAGGTAGATTATGAACGCCACAATAGATCACAAAGGGATACAGGGAGACGGATGACGTTTACATTCCCGGAATAAACGAGGGACTAGTTGATATCCCACTCCGTACGCTGATGAACCATGTTATATGAGGAGTTTTAGATCTCGTTAAATTGATAATTACAGCGGTCCCCATTCTTCCATACAGCAAGTATAAGGTTTCAGTGGAGAGTTGATTATCCCCATATAATCCTTCCTCCCTCCTCGAGAGGAGAGGAGGGAGAGAGAAAGAATAGAGTTTGAACAAAAAATTACCTCCTTTCCCCTCTTACCAACGGTAGTTTGAATCATTCTGCCTCAAATATTTGATGTAAGTTTGGCCTTTGTTCCACATTTGGTGCACTATGGATTTATCTCGATGAGTATTATGAATTTTTCCCTCCGAGATACTAAGTTTTCTCGGGTTTTAGATAATTTTTTCCATATTACTTATAAATTTATTACACTTACGTTGATGTTTATCAATATCGATACAGGCTATTTATCTTCTTATTCGTTTAGCATGTATTTAATCTTACGAGAAGCATTTCTTTTATTTTCTTCTTAATTCTTTTGGGGAAAAAGAGGGTTGTACATGAAATCTCAATTTATAGCCTTTAAATACACACATCAACGACTATTTAATTTTAGTCTAACATTTATAAAATATTTGTAAAATATTCTCCAGTTTTTCGGAAATATTTATCCAATTTACCAGTGACTAAGAAATCCGGCATTAGTTTTTTCCTTTGCTGCGTGAAAATGGAGGAGCAAGCTGTGGTGTAGAAGGAGTCATGGTCCATAGTAAGGGTCGGCAACCTATGGCACACGTGCCACATGTGGCACGTGGTACACTTCTCAATGGCACTTTGCATTACTAAATAAATTTTTGTCGCTTTTAAATTGTTTTAAAAATGCCCTACTGTGTGATACACTGAATCATATTGATAGATTGGTTTGATACGCCACGGCTAAAATGCTGCCGACTCCTGGTCTATAGATATGAAACAACTATTCGACGACGAGCTGGACAAAATTCGAGTCAATTCTGAAAAAAAAAAGTTTTTTTTAACTGAAATTATGCACTAGAAATTAATAACTGATGTACAAAATACCAAAATGACTACTAGGAAGGAAACCAGGGATTATTGGTTAGTTGAATAGCTATGATGTGATGTTTGTAGAAAATAAAAGTACACTCACATTTAACCTGTTAAAAAAGGCGTCAGTACCATACAACAGTGGTCCCGAACCCCCCAGTTCGTGGATCAAATGATATCGGGCCACTCAAGGAACTATAAATTATTTCCATTTTTATCTACTGGGGTGTATTTCTCTTCCATAGAAATCCTTTTATATGTCATGTAAAATCCCTTTATATTCACTTTTTGGTGCAACTGAATTTTATTCTGAAGGCATGTTTAAATACAATTAAATTATAAAATCAAAACAATCATAAACATAAATAATCAGCATCCCACCCTCAGTAAAATAAGTGGGCCGCAGTAAAATTATCAAACTTTGGCCTGTCAGGAAGATAAAAAGGTTGGGAACTGCTCACTCTATTACGTCACGGATTTTGAGGACGTGATAGTTCGAGCCTGTACCGCTGAAGACCCGCCGTGTAGGGAAGCGAAGTACATTAAATCTGTCGAGAGTTCAAACGTCCTCCCTTTGGTGTGGTAGCTAGGAGAAAGGGTGCCAGCTCAGGTGTCGTCCTCGTCACTTGACCATGGTTCAAAATTACGAGGTCCGTCTCCAAAAGATTTCGAGTATATAGCTGAACAATGCGACGTAAATATTCACTCCCTCACTTGAGAACGTGATAGATTTCTAAAAAGTTTTCAACCAAATGCAAAAATGTTACACATTATGATATTGAACTGTACGTTCATCTTTGTGAACCTGGTGAGAAAAAAAGATAAAATTATTTTTAAAAAAGGTATTGTTGTGAAACCTGTGATTTTTTTCCCGATTGTCAATGTATTTGCACTTGTAATAAGGGGGAAATAGTATGGTTTCTATCGACTTTGAACTTCTGAAGGAATTTTAAAATAAACATATGCGATATCCCAATTTACTTTGTGCCCTAAAAACTTGCTTAGAATTAAAGATATCCCTGACCACAAGAAATTCCTCTCCTGTCAGTTGAAATTGATCTGTCCAATGGAAGCAGACAAGGATTCGTCAAATGTATGTGTAAAATAAAGTACCAACATAAGAATTGTCTTTGATTTTGTTTGGTACAACTTTTACTGTCCTTTATGTATTTTGAATAATTTTTTTTTAATGGCTCTCTCATTATTTTGTCAGAATAACATATATATACCATGTTTATTCGAATCTAAGCCACCTTTTTTTCAATGTTAATGCTACTGAAAACCAAGTGTGGCTTAGAACAGAAGGCGAACAAAATTCGTTGGATAGGAAAAATTTAACTTGATACTGCTGGTTAGAGCAATTATAAATTTATGTTTGTATTTAAAAATTTAAAAAGTTTTAAAAATTTTGTAAATATCGGATACGGATAAACGATTTTAGACTACTTTTTATTTTTATTTTTTGCACAAAAACATGTTGAGGATTTGGGGTGAGGGCTTAGAATCCATGGTGGCTTAGATTCGAATAAAAACGGTATACACTGGTATAAATCAAATTATGATACATGAAGCATGAATGGGAAGATGAAAATGTAATAAGAGTTGCAAAATGAAAAAGAAACAAGGAAGTAAATTAAATTATAGTCATTAAAATAATGAAGCAAAAAAGATAACTATCATATAAAAATAAATAATAAAAAAAATCAGGTATACAATAAAAAAAGACACTGATAGCGGTACTGTGTTTCGCCTGAGATATGCATCTCGGTTTAAGTTTTAAAAGCAATGCCCCTTTCACATATAAGAAACTCATAGTACAAGTTTCTCCACCGGCTTCGCAGTTTCTTTTATTGTGTATTTATTTCAGAATTGTTTTTTTTTAATTCTTTAAATAACAAATTAATTAGGGTCTTGATAGATCTTAAACTTTTAGATAACTATATAAAAGTTTAATCATTTTCCGAAGAACAATGATTTTGAAAATGCTCGATTTATGGGTAATTGATATAATGTCCTTTTTAATTAACACCTCAACATATATGGATGAAACATAATATAAATAATTACTTTACTATATAATATATATATATCGAAATTAATTTACATTATAAATTACGTAATTTTGTAAAATATTTTAAATTTTGAATATATTAACATCTTAAATAATTTCTTTAAAAGTATTTAAATTACCCTTCTGTATTTGCTTAATCCTCCTCGGTAAATAATACGTATATAGTGAAGGTTTATTTTAATAACTACACGGGAGTTTTTAATTCTGGAACTTCATTTTCGCATAGTAACAAGAGCAGTTGATTCTAAAGTATTGATCCATTCCCTCGCCGTTTTCTGCTTCGATGCGTGGTTTCAACCATAATCACCGTCCATTTATGGTTACTTAGAGAAAAAAAAAGGATTTTTTTTTTATGCGCTAGTTTTCCAATGTGTTGATTATTCTCGATTTTCATTGAGATATTTTTGAAAGATAAATAAGTGGTTCAAATGATTTGTAAGATCTACATTTCTCAAAAGATTTATAAAATGCTCAACTTAAAAGATTTTTGATATTTGTAAAAAAAAAAAGGATATTATTTTGAAACTTATATTCTATAAAATGAGTCACATAAAACCTGTAAGGCTACACAGTTCCCTACAAATCTCAAGTTTTCCGGAAATTTTTTTTTTCTTTGCATTTTCTTGTGGTTTATATTATTGTGCAGATTACCACTAAGTTTCAGATCTGATAACAAATTAGTTTTTCTGATATTTGAAGTGCTCTGAGCTTAGGTTTTGGTTTCGGTTTCATTTCAAGGCATTTTTCCATTCTTAAATTGAAGTTGTTAAAAATATTTTTGAGTACAATGAACTCTCCTTCAGTGTGAAGTGGTTATTAATTTCAATTTTCATAACTAAAATAATTTCTGCTTGATTATGTTTTGAATTTTTTTAGTTCTAATTGTTACTTAATTAAAATTTATTTCAAGGCCAATTTTTGTTTTAAAAAAATTAGTTTATATAACTTAGAGCCTTTATTATCAACTTTTTGCAGTTGAGAAAATGCCACGGCCAAAACGTTCTCAGGTTGCTAAGAGAAACAATATTTCGAAAGGATGGAATTCTACTAAAAATGATAAATCTAAAACCTCCCTCATTTTATACAACAATTAGACTTCCGAATACAAGTATTTTTTTTGTGTGCCAACAAGTATAACACAAGGCTTATACAAACGTAAGTCAATACTCAATCAATAGTGGTAGGAAGTCTTAAGTACAGGGATACAAGCACAAATGGGAAATCGAAAGGTAAAAAGAAACAAGACGGGATGCAAATACAATAAACACAGTACAAAATACAGCATTGCTCACATGCAAAAACGGAGACATTCAGTAATTAAAATTATACAATGGTGAAGGTTTGGAAGCACATGTGTGATCAGAATAAGATTTTCAAAATACAAATGCGTAAAAGCATGCATACACACAAATACCTAAGAATATACACACAGACATATATACACTGGTGTGCAAAAATTAAGGACGAAGTCGAAAAATTAGCATATCAGCTGAACGAAGAGGCAGAGCGGACAGAAAGACCAATCAGGAGATTAAGTGAGATGATGTACGGTAGCACATGCGCAGATATGCAGGTAGACGTAATGGGGGAGTGTCTGAGCAGTAAAGCATGTTGTCGGTGTAAGATTAGTATTTCTGGCAAAGAGATTGCACACCGTATAGCAGTTAAAATCACACCGAGTTGCTGCCTCAGCGAGAAATGGCGAATAATCAATCTGTTAGACGACATCTGGATGCTTTTACCCGAGGTCGAATCATTGGGAAGTTGGAGGAAGGTCGCAGTGTGACAAGTGTGGCTGCACACAGAGTTCGGAATTGCTCACAGCATCGTTTCACGACTTTGGAGACAATTTCAAACTACAGGAACAGCTATCCGGGGGGTTCAGTAGTGGTCGTCCACGAGGAACCACACCCGCAGATGACCGGTATATTGCCTTACAGGCCAGAAGAAACAGGCGGCAGACAGTGGGAGAAATCGCTAGACACACGACACAGGCGATTGGACGACCGATATCGCGTTTTACCGTGGCCAGGAGACTGCACGGTGGTGGTCTGTTTGCACACGCCCTGTACGGTGTGTACCTCTAACGCCTGCCCATCGGAGAAGGCGTTCTCTGTGGTGCCGGGAACACCGGAATTGGAGGGACAATGAATGGGGACGAGTACTCTTTACAGATGAGAGCAGATTCAGTCTAAGTAGCGATTCTCATCGCATACTCATCTGGAGAGAGCGGGGAAGCCGCAATCATCCCTCGAACATCATTGAAAGGGACAGGTATGGAGGTGGCGGTGTTCTCGTTTGGGGAGGCATCATGCTTGGTAGTCGTACAGACATTCACATCTTCGACGCAGGTTCAGTCAACGGGACCCGTTATTGTAACGAGATTCTTCTTCAATATGTGCGTCTTTTTAGAGGCGCTATGGGTCCGCAGTTCCTTTTCATGGACGACAATGCACCATGTCATCGCACAGTAGCTGCCAAACAGCTCTTAGAGAGTGAGGATATTGAACGTATGGATTGGCCGGCACGATCTCCGGATCTCAATCCCATCGACCATGTATGGGATTTTCTAGGCAGACGCTTGGCAGCTCGTACCTTACCACCAGTAACGATTCCGGAGCTTCGATTGGCGCTGCAAGACGAATGGGCAGAAATACCTCAACAACTCATTGACACCCTCATTCTCAGCATGGGCAGACGCTGTGAAACCTGCCTAGCAGTCAGGGGAGATCATATCCCCTAATAAAGACCGGATATTTCTTGCTGGACACCCATCACAGGGATGTTTCGGCCTTCAGTCGCATTGCACTCCATGCTACTTTTTCAATAAAGCTTCTTTTTATCCCTCTGATTTCTCTTTTAGTAAGTGTTGCTTACATTACTTATGTCCTTACGTATTGGGGATCTTACGGTATTAAATGTGTTGATTTGGAATGCTTTTGTACAAAGTTATATTGAAAAAACCGTCTCGTCCTTAATTTTTGCACACCAGTATATATATACGCACTTTAAAAAAAAAACCAAAAAAAAAACCCAGAGATACATACATACACAGTAATTGTTAGCAAACACACAAAAAATAATGAAATAGTAAAAAAAAAATTTTAATTGACAATCTAAACAATACGAGAAAAAATGCTATTAATATATGCACAAAACGATGTAAAAGAAGACTTGCTCTGAACAAAGGCAGAGAAAGGAGGAGGCCACGCTATATTGTTCTTTTGTAGGCAATTCATGAGAGTACGTCTTTCGGAAGAGAATTTAGCACAAGCAAATATTAGATGCTTGACATCCTGGACTGTGTCACTGGAGCAAGAACACTGGTCAGTAGGCGACAAATTAAAGCGTTTCAAATAGGCTTTAAAGTTTCCATGCCCAGTTAGAAACTGGGTAAGTATAAAATTAGGTTGAAAGTGTTTAACCTTTAAACGTCTCTGAATAGAAGGAATAAATTCCCTGGTGAAGAGCGCATTATTTGATATTTGATATAATTTATTCCACTCAGAAATAATTTTTTCCTTAAAAATATTTTTATAATATGATTTCGGAATGCTCATAGGAATCAAAAAACTTAATTTTGTAGCTTCTTTTGCAAGCCAGTCAGCACGTTCATCGCCATAGATTCCCGTATGACCTCGAACAAAAGAAAAGGAAACTTTTACACCTCTGGGGCTTCGAAGAAAATTGAGATCAATTTGCGTTTTAACAATCAGTTGATTTTGAGAATCAATGTTATTTAAAGCATATAAAGATGAAAGAGAATCGCTGCAAATTAAAAAATCCGATGAAAGGTTTTCGTTTTTACAGATCCATGAGACTGCTTGAGCTATGCAAAGTAATTCAGCCTGAAACCACACTACATTCATCTCTTATTCTAAATTGGCGAGTTTCAATTTCAATAAAATCTTGGAAAATAACAAAATGCAAGGCCAACCTTATTGTTAATTTTGCTACCATCTGTAAAGCAGACAACAGGAAAGTTGTCTTCAATATTTTTACGGTAATTAACAAAATTAAGGGGAAATCGTTCAGAAGGATGAGGGAGATCAGAAAATCGCAGGGTACCATCCAGACTCTTATTGGTACAGTTCTTCATTGCATTCTTGAATTCATTATTTCTGATTATAAAGATGTCAATAGGTGGAAAGCCCGAGATAGCAAACACAGCATCATAGGACATCGTTCGATACCCAGAGATAACTCGGAGAAGTATTCTTCGTTGAATTTTTCGCAGGAGCCGACAATTTATTTTCTTCTTCAAGGCAGATCCCCAGATTCGTGAACCATAACACATAAATGGAACAATGCCTTGTTTATAAATAAGGGATGAGACATTGGACTTGATCCCAAAGCTATTTCTGGCAACTCTGTTAAGCCCTAGCAGAATTTTTTCACACTTATTTGAAAGATGCAGAATATGTTGCTTCCAACAGAATACACTACATTCATCTCTTACTCTAAATTGGCGAGTTTCAATTTCAATAAAATCTTGGAAAATAACAAATGCAAGGCCAACCTTATTGTTAATTTTGCTACCATCTGTAAAGCAGACAACAGGAAAGTTGTCTTCAATATTTTTACTGTAATTAACAAAATTAAGGGGAAATCGTTCAGAAGGATGAGGGAGATCAGAAAATCGCAGGGTACCATCCAGACTCTTATTGGTACAGTTCTTCATTGCATTCTTGAATTCATTATTTCTGATTATAAAGATGTCAATAGGTGGAAGCCCGAGATAGCAAACACAGCATCATAGGATATCGTTCGATACCCAGAGATAACTCGGAGAAGTATTCTTCGTTGAATTTTTCGCAGGAGCCGACAATTTATTTTCTTCTTCAAGGCAGATCCCCAGATTCGTGAACCATAACACATAAATGGAACAATGCCTTGTTTATAAATAAGGGATGAGACATTGGACTTGATCCCAAAGCTATTTCTGGCAACTCTGTTAAGCCCTAGCAGAATTTTTTCACACTTATTTGAAAGATGCAGAATATGTTGCTTCCAACAGAATTTACTATCAAGGACAATACCAAGATATTTTAGTTCCTTTACACACAATCGAGGGGAATCCCATTAATGGTGAAGTTGCTAGTGAGGGTGTTGCTTTCTCTTTTCTCCAAGATCATAACTTTTGATTTGACAGCATTAAACTCTAATTTATAATTCTTTACCCAGGTTGATACAAAATCAAGGGTAAGCTGCGCTTGTCTGCTTATATCATGAAAAGACTTTCAATGAAAACAAAGAAGTAAGTCGTCGGCAAAAGCAATCGTTTCACAAGAGAAAGCCAAGATTTTTTTCCAAAAAATCATTTATAATGATGTTCCAGAGAAAAGGTCCAGAAACTGATCCCTGAGGACATCCCTTGTTCAAAAATCTCTCTTTTGAGGAATGACCTAAAGATAAAGTCACAGATCTATCCTTCAAGAAGCTGGAAATTACGGCAAATAAGTTGTTAGGAATGTTAGATCTTTTTAAAAGGCTCAGAATACCAGGCCACAAAGCATTATCAAAAGCTCCTTTAATATCCAAGAAAACTAGGATTGTATGAAAATTTCTCTTTTTTCCTTTTAAAACAATTTCATTAAGTTTCATCAAGGCATCCTTGGTATATTTTTGTGGCATAAAACCAAATTGGTTTTTATTGAAAAAATTATCTTTGTGTAAACGCCAGGCCACTCTGTTGATAATGAGTTTTTCAAAACATTTACCCAAAGTTGACAGTAAACTGATACACCTAAGGTTGTCTAAATTAGGGATATACGGACGTCGTTCACTTTGGGAATCAGGATAATCCTAGCTTTTTTCCAACAGAGAGGAAAGGTCTTGAGACGAAGACATGAATTAAAAACTTTTAGCAAAAGTCCAGGGTGCATTACATGCAATTTCTTGACAACTTCATCAGGAATGGAGTCAGGGCCAGGTGACTTTCTTAACTTCAATTTATTAATAACAGCATCAATTTTATGGATGGTAAAAGGTGGATCCGTGAATACAAGTATTGCAGATAAAATTGAATATTTCCATCATGTACCAAACTCCATTATAGTAAACATACTATAGTACTATATTTTAGTATTTGAAGTCATATAACAAATATTCAAACTTACCAAACTGCCCCAATTTAAAACTGAAAAATAATTAAATTTTATGTACAAACCTGACGATTTTTAGCTTAAGTTAAAAGCATAAATATTGTTTACATAAATGCTTTGTGTTTCAAAACTTTTGTGAAAATATTTGGTTAAGATTAAGCTGAATAACCTGCCGTCGTAACAAATGCTATCAATATTATGCAAAAATATTTTTTGAATTAGAAAAAATATTTTCAAGTCATATTTTATTAAGGAAGTGTTTTAATGTAGAAAATACATTGGGAAATAACATATTAAAAATTAGAGCCTTACGGGCATTATAAGTTTTTGTTTTATGCCTTTACAAACTTTAAATGCGCTTTTGTGACTTTAAATTTTGAAGGTGTGTTTTCTAAGCCCTAAGGCTTTTTTTCTGTTCAATATAGAATCTTGAAATGTTTTTGTATGTACTCCCAAACGTATGCTCTGTTAAAGTTAGTATGGATTATATAAGTCTGAGATCTCTTTAAAAAAATGCTAAATTTAAGATTTTGAAAATTTTCGTGTTTTTTCTAGGTTTAACCAGAAAAATTATTAAAAATCAAAAAGGAACAGATTTTAAAATCCACACTAACTTTTGTTTAAAATAATTAAAAAACGTAAATAACTTAAAATGAATAAAAAAATTATAAAAATTGAGCACTTTATAAAGGGTTGAAAAAACTTCAAAAATTTCTAATTTTTTAAAATTGTTAAATATAGGCTGATCAAACTGACTTTTTACTTACAGAATCAGAGCTTAATAATATAATCAAAATATAAAACATAAATTATTTTTACTGTTACTGTCTCCAAAAAAATTTTTTTGAAAACGGGTACTGTGTAGCCTTAAAGAAATTCGACGATAATATAATTATTTAAATTCAGTAAACAAAAGATACAGCTAAATTAAATATAAACCAAAAACTTTTTCTCATTTTCTACCCAAATGTAGTTCAAAACCTAAATGTCAATATTTTTTTTAAAAATCTTTTTTTAAAATGTGGCATATTTACGAGATAAATACTCTTTCCCTGCTAGAGTGTTAATGTCTTGAATTTCTTAAAGATATCACAATAAATTTGAACGTGGCAAAATAACCAGATTTTAAGGAATGATGGAGGAAATTAAAAATTTCTCGTGATTTGCATTTTTGAAATAATCTTGGATGAAAAAAATGTACACTTAAGGATATTACTTTTCTCACGTACACACGCATGCACGTGCCCCCACACTACACGTGCCTCCACACTACACGTGCACTCACATACACGTGCCCCCACACATACACACACATACACATACACATATATTTATTTATTTATTGGAAATGCACGCTGCAGAGTGCGTGATAGGAAAACGAACAGCAAGAGCCACAAAATTTAACAAAAACAATTGAAGAAATATAAAAATTATAATGCAATGCATTGTAGTTTTAGTTTCGTACAAATTAAGCCTTTCTAGGCAAGATTCACCTGGAATAAAAACTGCTCTAATAGGCGAGGCTTATACAATATAAACAAAGAAATCATGTTTCCGAACTCGAATATGAGAACATTTATTCCAATTAATTTGTTCCTAATAATTGATAGCATTTGCCTTTTAATGACACACAATAGCGTATAATTAAAAGTTTTAATAAGTATGACAATAGATGTAAAACGAGTTTTATCATATTAATGATCACAATATGATACTGATCGTAAGATTAATCTTAGTAAAATATTTATTTGCATCGATCTTTTGAAATATAAAAGTTAATTGATGATAGATGATATTCTTTATCAATGCAAACCCTCACACAATAATTAGGAAATTCTACTCATATTATTTTGCAAATAGTAATTAACTCGGCAGTATTATACAATGGTGCTTGATTCTAAGCCATCTACGCCCCCTCATTATGATATATTTGGATCTAAAATATACTCAACATTTTTCTCCGCATTTTCGAAATATTCTTAACATATGATTAGTTTCGCGAAAAACACTTGAAATAAATTGACATAGGTTATATTATTAACATTAAGAAATTTTGGTTTTCAATAGGAGGCATTTAAAAGCAAAGAAAATCATAAATTTTTAAAATATTGTATTGAGATGGGAAAAATATTTTTTGCTTGGTAATTTCACTGAAAATAGAAATTTCCATACGTGCATATAAAACTTAATAAATAAATAGCTTACATATTTTATATGCACCACTTTTCACCATAATTTTCCTTGCATTATTGTTTCATTAGTGAATACAGTTTGAAAGAATGTATAAAATACGTAATGTTTTGGTTAGGTAAAATTAAATATAATATTTGGGAAAAAAAGTTTGGCAATAGGGTTTAGTTATATATATCTAGAATTCAGAATACTGTGCGTAATAGACAGGCAGTTCTCAAAACTTTTTTTTATTTTTAATAATATGTTTGGTGAGATACTAGTGGTAATGTAATATATATGTTACTTTCTATATGGCTCTTTTTTATCCTTGTTTCTTAAGCGAATTTTCTCACATCTTATTCTCTGATATTCTTTTACAGAGCAGTTACCTTTTTGAAAGGAATTTTGTCATAATTTAATCATGAAGCTTTTTAGTTATTTGTGCTATCATAGATTGACAGTAAGTATATTTAAATCTTAATAATAAAATAATGCAATAATAAAAAAGTACAGAAAAAAGCACATGTTTTTGATTAAAAGAGTAATCGAATGAATCAATTTGAAAGCAATCGCATCATATATATGGGAAAGTTTGAAAATAGTGGACAAAATAAGATTATTAATAAAATCTAAAGGATATTTTCTGAAGACATTAATAAAAAAAAAACACGTAGTCGTCTACCGAACAAAGTGAAATTCCCTCATAATATGGTGAGAGCTTAGGCAAAGACTAATTCATCCAACAGGTGTAACACATGCATTGAGGAAAAAACTGCTTTTAGATTGATTGATTGCTTATTATTACAGTAGAGCCTGGAAAAAACTCGGCCTAATGAGGACCGAAGGGTTAGTTAGACCGAAGGCTAGGTTATGAAAATGCCGGGCTATCGAGAATGGGGTTAAAACCGATTAAGTACGAGTGTTTCTATAGAAAAAAATTGTATTGCACTTGTGAGCCTATATTGTTTGCTTGAGAATACAACAGAAAATAAATTATAGTTAAAAATTAGCAGTTATAGAAACTGCCGATAGAAGTGAAAACTTAGAACTTTTAGTATTAAAATTTGAAATTTCATAATGTTTGAATTAAAATTATCAATATCAATCTGGTTTTCATATCTATTGACACTACGAGCAACGACTAAATGCACACATGTTTATATGGATTTTTATTATTCAAATATATTACGGGCTGTACAAGATCATGACAAAATATAAATACAATTCAATTGAAATAAAAATTAATATACAATCATATTATTTATGGATAGTATTTGTATTTACTTAAATTTCAATGTACTTGATTTTTAACATTATTTTAATTGTTTGCATCATTGTCATCATTAATTTCAACAATACTTAGACTTTTTGTATTTTCAATTACTTCATTTTGTTCTTAAGAAGATACAATAGGCTTATGGTAATTAAAGTAAGAAAGGAAAATGTTTGATTCAAATTTATCTAAGTATCGCGTAAAAACCGCATCGAACGTCGTTTTATATTTTGTAGAACTGAGTTTTCGATCATTGGACATATTTAAATTAAGTGTTTCATTTAGAAATTCAATTAGTGGTAGATTTGTATCATCTGCAAAGTTAATATTGAAGTCTCCACTTGAAATCATCAATACATTATGGTATTTTTCTCCAAATCCTTTTTCGGGTATTTCAGAACTTTATTTTGTATATAGCATCAAATTTTGGAATAAAAATGGTTGCATCTATCTCATAGATTTTCCAGGCGAAATATAAAAGGCAAACATTAATATGTTTTGCCCATTCTCGGAATCGCAACGAGCAATGCAGAATATATACACATTGAATTTTTCCCTAAATCCATTGAATTTCACTTATAAGATATACACAGCACGATACGTCAGCTGCATAGCTACAGATATACTACTATAAGCATGTCGGCGCCGCGAACGCACGAGATTTCACCCATCCAAAAAGTGTTTAAGGCGAACAGCCCACTGCGCGTGCGCCAGTCAGAGCCTGTCGGTGACGCGAACCCATAAGATTTTCCCCTACCGAAAAGTGCCCAACGCCGCTAAAGCAGTTTTCACTTTAAAAAAACTAAACAAGATATCAATCATTGGCATGGCCAAGTAATTTTAGCACGTTTTTCACATGTTGTATTTTACAATAATGCAACTAATGAACTTTTTACTAACAGAAAGTAGTGTACTATACTTTTTAAAAAAAATTAAATATGATTCGACTAATCTAGGGCACAAATGCGACCCAATGCCGAAAACCCGAGGTCAATTGGTTGCTTATTGGCTGAGAAAAAGGTACGACAAAATATGGAACGAAGACGAAATTTGCGTCCTAATAGCTCTTTTTTTACACTACGTGAAAAACGTGCTAAAAATACCCTTTTATAGTTAATCGAACTAAGTTTTAACTTAATTTTTAGCCGCCAAATCTGGAAATAGTCGCCAGATGGGGATGGGATCTGGAAATGGGAAACCATTAATCCTGATGATCCTGATCAAGACAATGGAACAAAATTATTAAATTATTGTATTGTTATCAGTCCTGGACAAGTGAACAAAATTTCGAATTAATTTGACCATTTAAAGTGGGTAAAAATGGAGTTCAAAGATTCCGTTACATATAAGTGAAGTTTATAAAAAGGTGTTAAAAACTGCCGAAATGTCTGAAAAAAAGGAAAAGTACGGACTTTATGAAAGCATTGAGCATTTTTGAGCACGTGGAGAGGAAAATTAATGAATACATGGTATACAGTAATGTATCTAATCGGACACACCTCAGAAAAAGTACTTTTATGAAGGCACTGAGCTGTCTATAAGGGAAATTGAATAGCCGAATTTGCAATAATTGGCTATTTTAAAAAAAAAAGAAATGTGTTATGACCTATTGTCTTCCCCACTGGAGTCTGCGTTTTGCTGCTTCATCACGAAGGAACAGTAAGTCCATTACTGACGCTCCTTGTTCAAAGCACTGAAAGGAGTTTCGACAGTCTTTAGTGCCTCATACGAGGGTTGATCAGAAGAAAAGGTTACATGCCGCAGCATTTGAAAACTACATATTGTGGAGAACCCCCCCCAAAGTGGAGACAGATGGCGCTACTTGTCATACAGCTCGTTTGTGGGTAGGTAGTGAAAGTTTCCAGACGGTCCAGGATGATTGAAATAACAAGACTCTTAGGAAATTCGCCTCATTTTTAAGTGCAAGCCGTAATTAAATTTTTATGGGCAAAGAATGTGTCCGTGTCTGACATTCACAATCAAATTGTGGAAGTTGATGATGAAGAAGCAATAAGTAGACAACATATAGCGAAATTGTGTCACTCTTTTCAATCAGGCAGACAGGATGTCGAAACCTCAATATGACAGGGAGCTGCCAGCCAAGTTTATCAACGACAGAAATTAACACGGCACGAATTGAAGAAATGATTCAAAATGATTGACGGGATGCGTGAAATCTCGTCAGAGCTGGGACTGAGCTATGGTAGCGTGTAGCATATCGCTTGTGATGTGCTGTGATATTCCAAGATAGTTCTGTGAAAACATCCATCGAGATCTGGCTCAATGGATTAGGACCTGCTTTCTTCCACAAGACGGGTTAAGCAAGTTGGATTTATGTTCTGATAAATGCTTAAAAAGACTTGGTGATTATGTCGAAATGTGATAGGCACGTTGAAACGAGTTTAAATCCCTTCTACCTTGTGACGCAGCTAAAGGTGTGGAAGGAATTACAGGATCATTCGAGGTGATAAATCCCAATTATTTTATTTATCACTATAATCATCTCAAACACAAAAAAATACTTTAAATCGGATAATTCAGCAAGCAATAGAGAGAAGAGACGAGATGCGCGTTTGGGGAGAATATGTTCAATATTGCGGATCTTCTCCTTTACACAGAGCTTACGTATTTATTATCTTCACTACTACTTTAACACTCTAAGCATCAACTTAATATAAGATGACAGTACCTGAACTTATAAATATATATTTATATATGCAGTCTTCTACTCAATCCAACTGGACTCTAACACTTCTTGGTTATAATCTTTTACAAGGACTTAAACCAATTCTGGTAAGCTTCACCTTGTACCTATCTTGCCACCTCTTGTTAGCTAAACTTCTCACTTTTTACTTTTTGTTTGTTTATTCTCTTCACTGTCAATTCACTAACTATTCACTATTCACTTCACTTCTAATACACTCACAATTCACTGACTCTTAAACACGCGAAGAAGAAATATATACAATAAACTTAATTTGCATATCACGTTTCCTTCTTTAGGAGGAGATTGGTTAAAATTTGCTGGCCCAAAAGAATACCCAAAAGGACTTGTTAGTTGAAGGTCGCGTATAGATCCGTCAAAACGTATACCTCTAAATTCCCTTTTGTATTTTCTGTCTAGTAATAATAAATATTTTTTTATTCGACTTGTAATCTTTTTCTTCGATCAACCCTCGTATCTTAAGAATTTGTTCGGTGCCCTTAACGTTAATGTCTCTATTACATTCTCCGGCATTTTTTCATTAACTGTGACAGCAGCAATAATTTCTACATCGGACAAAATGTCTTGTTCGGTATCATTCTGGAACGAGTCTGCACGTGAGTTTTTTAGACCAACAAGGGTGTAGTCGAATTATCCGGACAACCGTCTAATCGAGTGCCGAGTTTTTGAGACTCTACTGTATTTTTATTAACGTCGCATTTCAAAGCAACGCTCTAAACCTTGTGATGGATCTAAAAGGTTCCTTCTATTAACCTCTGGGGGAATTCTTTTGGGCCATCATTTTTTCAATCAACTTTCTTCGAATACAGAAAGCGTGATTATGCAAATTAAGTTAATATATATATATTCTTTATTCGCGAGTTTGAAGGTTAGTGAAGTGAGAATAGATTAGAAGTGAAGTAAATTGTGAATAGATGAGAAGTGAGGTAAATTGGAAGTGAAACGTATACGTAAACAGTGTAGGAAGCGAGAAGTAGGAATATTAAGAAAGTGCTTAGTTTAACTGTTGGAGCCGTGTTAAAGTAAACGCAAAGGTTAGAAGACCACAACAGTTCAGGTACTGTGATCTTTAATCAAGTAGAAGTTAGAGAGTTAAATTATTAGTACGGTCATTAATAAACAAGCTCTGTATAAAGTTATCTTAAAGGTAGATCTGCATGATTGAATATATTCTCCCACGCCATCTTGTCTCACCTCCGTTCTCTGACTGATCAAAGTTATCTTATTTAGTGTATTATCTGTATCTGAGTTGAATATAGTGATAAATAAATAATTGAAGTTCATCATGTGTGTCGTCTGATCATTTAGTTCCTCCCACACCTCTAGCCGGGTCACAGGGAAGAAGGGAGGTAAATTCCTTATAACCTGTCATACTTCAAGAAAAAAATACTCAAGGAACTCACAAAATATTTTAAATTTAATTTTGAAAGAAAATGGTTTATTAAATTTATACTATATTGACTCAAAATGGATTGTTTTTTGCTTATCGCTATTTTATGCAATTTTCTCTTCTGCTTATCAAAATACTTCTATCAGAGTTAATAACATATTATAAACCATTTATGAACTGTAGCAAAATTTCTAAATTGCAAAAGAATAGTTGATCTGAATAATTTAATTAAGAAAAAAAAATACAGAAGTAGTTTTAAACGAATGATCCGCAATAAAAATTAATAATTCATGATAAAAATGAATACAGTTAAGGTTTGTAACTGTGCCATATTTTAATATTCTTTATTCCAGAACATTCTTCTGCTCCATTTAATCACTGATCAATATGTGATGAAGTCCCCAACAAGTGAACAAGACAAAACTGCCTTTACGTATGTCTTGCCTTACGGAGAAAAACGGAGAGAGCAAATGCAAATGGTATGAAGCTTTATTTTAAATAATTAGTAAAACGTTGGAGAATTATACTTGGCGATATAGCTTAAAGTTTAAATTTTCATTTGGGTGTTGCTGTTTTTACCACAGTATTCTAAACTTTTTTTTTTATATAACTAAAATATCCGACGGGTTGCGACAACATTTAAAAAAAAAAAAAATGGAGATTTGTTTAGTACATTTTCAGAAAAACATGCTAAAATTAAGAAGAAATAAAGAAATTATTATTACTAAAATGAGAAAAAAGTAGTTCAAAATTTACAAAAAATCACATAAGCGCGGCCCATTCTGTACCAAAGGTTTATAAACAAATTTTCAATTTTTTCATTCTAATGTGTTGCTATGTTATTAATTTTTAAAATGTCCTTCAGGATAAGAGATATTTTCATTTTTTACAAAAACTGGAGTAATTTATCTCAGTTATTGTATGAAATTGCTTAAAAAAACAGTTATTATATTTGCATAAGGAACTATAAATTTTGTGAAAACACAGTGATTGATAAATCTGAAGATTAAAACAATTCTACCATTATACAGAACTTACAGAAAAATTTTTATAGTTAATTATTTTGAAAACATTTTGAGCAATCGCTGCCCCCCCCCATTTGAGTATTTTCAAAACAACATATTTGGAGTAAAACGTGTTTTAAAGTATGACATCTTGCTTAAAGTAAGGATATCTGCTTTTACTAAAACACTTGTTGTTTTAGTGAACGGAAAATAATAAACTTGGTATTTTTATAAAGCTAATAAGATGGTATACAAAATAAAATTATAAAAAAGATTTGTATATTTTTGGCAAAATTCACAATTTTGGGGTAGTCGGATATCTTAAATTTCTCTTTACCCTTTTCATAAAAAAAAAATAATAATAATAATGCTACGGAATTCAAACATAAATTCTACATACCTTAAGTTTTACTAGTTTTGTGGGTTGTCACGCAGGTATTTGTATCTGCAAAATTCCACACAACAACAATGGAAATATTCTTTAAAAAAATTTCAAGGCAATTTATTCTTAAAAATCATCGTTCCTGAACAGTCATTAAGATATCCTCGTTTTATTCGTTCTATTGTATTTCAGTTTTAGAATCCTTTTTCTCCATCACTATTCATTTGAATATCTGAAGAGTTGAAAAATAATTCAGCCTTTCATCCTTTCAGTGGGTAGATAAATGAGTATCAAGCTTGCTTGGGAATTAAACACTGGGAGTTTCACTTCAGACTGACCACCTGACCGGAACATCTGCTCATGTACCTCAGTACCCAAGGTCATGAAAACTGAGATGGGTACAGTAGGCTTTGGCCTTCTATGGGCTATTGCACCACGAGTTTTGCTTAGAAAAATAATTTTCATAAAGTTATATATAGCTCTTTATATATTTTTCATTTTAAATAATTTATTATTGGTATCATGCTCAATTTTTGATGAATACATTATTTTTTCTCAGAATGTCCCATTAACCTTTCTCTCTTTGCTTGATTTTTTTTTTCTTTTGTGAAATAAATCAGGGTGATATAATTCATGCTCAAGATTAAAGAAAAATGTTTAAAAAATCATATTTTAAATATATAATATGAAATTAAAAAAATCAGTGTGTTGGAAATATCCATCATAATGCAAATTTACATGTCGAGCTCAGTACAAAATAAATAAAAAAAATTTATTTTTTGTATCATTTTTATTTCTGATGATAATTAAAAAACAATTATTATTATTCTAATTTCATCAGCATCGTGGTACTCGTCAGAATTTTCGTCATCAAGGCCTTCTTCTGATAGCTAACTGCCTTCTTATTGGTGCAAGTAATCTTCAATCTCCCTTTCTTCTAAATTTTTCTACAAAAATAACAAAAAATAAACACATAGTAAAAAACATTTTCGTCATACATTAGAGATGAAATAACTGCATAGTGATGTAAATTTCTGTCACATGGTTTTGGGAAGATTATTTGGGGTATTCGATATAAATTGCACAGAAAATAGCAGAAACACAAAAAACAACTTTTTTTTCTCTCATAATTGCTTTTTTTAGCAAAATAAATAAATATCAGGTTAGTTATAAAAAATATTCAAGAAAAATCACACGCTTCTTCCTACCACAACAAACGGCAGAATGATAAGGTAAAACTCGCTATAATGATTGTGACATTTTTATTTGACAGCTACCTTCTTTATTAAAGAATAGTCGTGAAAAAAAGTTGCCAACAACAACCAATTTACAATACATTTATTTTGAGTAGAGTTTTTTTTCCCCACCAAATGTTGCGATGGAAATTTCCATCATTATGCAAAGAAGAGTTAATATTTCATTGTTACTCTTAAATAAATCCTTATCTGTTCTTTCACTATTTATCAGTTTTATAATATTTTCTTTCTTTCCTTTGCTTTGCTTTACTGCCTTGTAAGAACTTACTACTGGCTATTACTTTTTGTTACACCTAGGGATTTTTTTATTGTAAAAAAAATTCTTATATGTGAATTGTATCATCATATCAAATTTAATTTTACTGTATTGAAATTCATATTGTTAAATTATTGTATTAAATTTAATTTTAGAATGAGTGAGTGAATGGATCTTCAAGGATGTGGGGGTTATTTTATGTCTCGTAGTTTTTCTTAGAAACTATATATATATATACCTCACTAATTAATAGTTCCCATACGATTTATTTTGATACTTATGACGCAATTTAAATAAATAAAACGTTAAACTCTTCTTATTATCTAAAAGTTGCTCATTATTTTCTTAACTGAATGATCGCCGCGTATTGTTACTTTCACCGCTAAGTTCTATAGACAGTTACCCCTTTCTGATCCTGTTGCTCTTTATGTTACCATAAAAACTACAAACATTCAAAACAATTTATCAAAAGGTGATGTGTGTAATGGAAATGGTCTGAGTTTAAAATTTTGAATGATTGTAGATTTTTTTCTATGTTTTTGTTCCTTGATTTGCCTTTTAAGCAATCAATTTTTTTGCCCAAAATGTTCCAAAAAAATACACATTTTTTTTAATTGTATATTACTAAGCATAATGCTTGACAGAATGCTAAAGTGGAAGAATTTTACTTTAATTTTCCGTTTTAAAGTTTTTACACTATATTTTATTTTGTTATAATGGAACACATGAACCCCTGAATGTTTGCTTTTTATAAGTACACTCTGTATGCTATGAAGAATGTTTCACACAAATACCTTAAAAAGATTTCTTTCATACTTACAAAAAAAAAAAAAAAAAAAAAAAAAAAATGCTCGTACTTATATATATATATATATTTTTTTTAAATGGTTGGGGATTTTTTTGTGTGTGCATATATACACTCACACACAATTTGAAGCAGGTTGTAATACTATTTCTTATGAAATGGGGACAGAGAACTTGTTGGTTTTTTTGGATTATCTTTCCATCTTAATTTTTCTCAAAAAACAAATTACGCATTGCCTTGATAATCCCTGTTCTTTATTGAATATTTCCCAAAAATCTAAATTCCTATCTTTGAAAAATTCCTGCTTTCATCACAAAGAAAATCTTAGAAGAGAAATATTTCAGTACCATGGACAAACTACATCCCTTAAAAGCACCAGCAGTAACAATATCACTATAAGGATTAAAAACATTTTCAAATCAAAGATAGGAAGGAGAAAACATTAGTGCTCGTACAGTGTACGGGTAAACCGGTTGCGGCTAGCTTTCGGTAGCCCGTACTGTATACGGGGAAACCAGTTAAGGGGTTAAAAATCTTTTCTGAAATTTGAATACATTTACAAATATTGGTGTGAAATCAAATATTGCAATATAAATGATATTGAAATAGTCTGAAGTTATCTAGAATAACACATTGTTCTAATTAATGCCTATATCTATTATTGAAGATAAGGAAAAAATTATTGTGTGAGAGATATTTTTAACTAGAAATCTCTGATTTAAATATTTTTAAAGTTGATCTGTCATTAAAACTAAATGATTTCCTATAGTTCTTTTTCTTATCTCTCATTTTTGTACATTTATTGATAATTTTATTTTATGTATTTATTTAAATTCTTGCATTCAGACTAAAATGCAAATTATTGGTGTAATTATTTATTGTTCAAAATTTACGTTACTAGAGAGAAAGAGATCTGAGTAACATAAATTACATTTCAACAGCACATTTCGAGGAATCAATGTTTATTTTTTCAATTATGCATTCATTGAAAGTAGACATTAAAAAAAAAAAAGCTTTTTTGAAGTTTTTTTAACCATTTTCATTTACTTTGTTGAGCACTTACGCTTTCCTCATGTTCTTACATATTCAGTTAAGTACACAATCGAAATCTCTGAGAATGTTTTGACCGTCTAATGGTCATGGTCGTGGATTCGTGGTCAGTGTATCATGAGTTTGAGCCCTAGTGCCACTGAAGACCCACCGTGTAGAGGGGCTGATGCACGCGAAATATTCAAAAGCTCAAAGTACTCCCCTTGGCGTGAGGTGGGATTTCGGTAAGGGGGTGCAAGCTTGGGTGTCGTCCTCATTGCTTGGTCATGGTTCAAAATTACGAGATCTGTCGCCAAAACCCTCACGTTGCTGCATAGAGTGACGAAATGAACACTTCCTCATTGAGAATGTTTTGCATTTTAAAATATCTTTTGCATTATGAGACGCGCGTCACAAATTTTTTTAATATATTGTTATACACTGCTGACCACCGTAAATGCAACACCCTGAAGGAATCACGCAAATAACATGAAATTTACAACATGCATTAGCAGAGGAGAGATATGCAAATGATTAGAAGTTCATCGCAGACACACATCGCGCCCGCTTGTGGCGCCACCTCAAAGTGCTATTTAAGGCTTGGAGATTTCGGCGATTTCAAGTTCGGCAATTGTGTTTTTCTTGTGGTTTTTCAAAAAACGATCAGTTATGTCTCGTAGAAAACAGCGATCAGCTTTTGATCAAGTATCCGAGTTCGACAGAGGAAGGATAGTGGTCTACCGAGATTGTGGATTATCTTTCAGGGAAATCGGTAGTCGTGTTGGACGAAACCAAACAACTGTAATGCGGATATGTGAACGTTGGATGCAGGAGGGTACGACGGACCGACGTGGTCGATCGCATCCATCTCAGTACACCACTTCAAGTGAGAACAGGCAAATTGTGCGCATAGCAGTGACGGATCGCTCAGTCACATCACGAACCATAGCACAGCACATTGAGTCTGTAACGCATCATTCAGTGTCTGCGCGTACCATTTGACGCCATTTACAGCAGAGTGGTCTGTCCGCAAAACGTCCATTGCTTGGTCTGCCCTTGACGCAGAAACACAGACGTCTCCTCCACCAATGGTGTGATGAAAGAAGGATGTGGGTGGCAGAATGGAATGAAGTTGTCTTTACTGACGAGTTTCGCATCTGTCTGCAACACCACGATTGTCGGATTCGAATCTGGAGACACCGTGGAGAGAGGATGCTGAACAGCTGCGTTATGCACCGCCACACTGGTCATGCACCGGGTATTATGGTATGGGGCGGTATTGGATATCACTCTCACACTCCTCTAGTACGCATTGCCGGTACTTTAAACGGCCAGCGCTACATCTCCGAGGTGTTGGAGCCAGTTGTCCTTCCTTACCTTCAGGGCTTGGCCCCAGCCATATTTCAACAGGATAATGCGCAACCCCACGTGTCAATTATTGTCCAAAGGGTCTTCGTCAATCACTAGATTGAATTGCTTTCCTGGCAGGCTCGCTCTCCGGATCTTTCGCCGATAGAAAACATGTGGCCCGTGGTTGTTCAATGATTGACCCAGATTACACACCCAGCTGCCACACCAGATTAACTTTGGCAACGTGTGGAAGCTGCTTGGTCTGCTGTACCCCAAGAACACTTCCAAAGTCTCTTTGAATCAATGCCGAGGCGTGTGGCAGCTGTGATGTCCAGCTATGGCGGCTACTCTCTGATTCTGGCAGGAACCACACTTCACAGAAGTCTATAAATTTAATCATTTTATACTTGGTCAACACGTTATCTACAAAATAAATTTTGTTGTGCTATCTCTTGTCTTTCTTGGTGTTGCTTTTACGGTGGCCAGCAGTGTATATCAGAACTATCATTATGATGTGTAAGCATTTATGAGTTTTGGAAAGTGTAATTTTATTTTTCTCTTACAAAAACAATTTTTTTCAGAGTTTCCCTCATGAAGCTGTACTTCTGAGTATCTCTGAAGCTCTTAAAGTAAGGGATGTCTCTAATAAGATATTCATACAAATGCAATGCATAACGATACAAAAAGTTAATTTTGATATACATTTGACTTTGATAAAATCAAATTCTAGTTTTATGAGAAGCCACATCTTCGTGGGATACATCAATATCATCTTCACTTTCCATTTTAAATTAAAATATTAGTGATACAATAGAGTTCCGAAAACTCGACACTCGATAACATGGCAGTTCGGATAACTCGGCCAAAAAGGAAGGGGAAAAAATGTTTTTGAAAAAAATGCCGCAAAATGATGAAAACATTAACATTGAGGACACCGTACAAACTTCTAAAATATCACGTAGTGAAGGACTAAAGGCTGTTGAAATCCCCCTTCAGTATTTTGAACAAAGTGAATCGGTAATAGACTTACTGTTCCTTTGTCAGCTTCGTGGTGAAGCAGCAAAACGAAGAGTGCAGTACGGAAGACAACAGGGCATTATGTATTTCCTTTAAAAGACTTGCCAGTTTTTGGCAAATTGGCTTCTTAATTCTCTTTATAAACAAATTTATGCCTTCATAAAGTATTTTTCTATGTGTCTGATCAGTAAATTATTACAAATTATGTATTCATTAATTTTCAATTTTATGTAATATATATATATATAAAGGCTCTAAGCCTTCAGAAAGTGCGTACTTTTCCTTTGTTTAACGGTATTTGGGCATTTTATTTCCCATTGTATTCTCAAGTAAACAATACATATAAGTACAGCACAATACACTCATGGACAAAAAAATTAGCGCACCAAGAAGGAGTCGTCAAAATGAAACGAAATTTTACATACGTAATGACTACTTTGAAATAAGTAAATGATCAGAAGATCAAAATAAAAGGATCCGTTATTTTAGAGAAAAAGGCAACAGAACGGAGGATTTAATACCCTGTTGAACTCTCTCTAGTGCGAAAGCACGATGCGATACGATCGGGCATTGAGGCATACAAGTTCTGTATGATGTCTTGAGACATTTCGTTCAATATTTGCTGTAATCTTACCTCTAGTTCGTTCAAACTCGTGGGATGCCCAACTCGCCGTCCCAAATGATCCCAGATAAGCTCTATTGGAGACAAATCTGGGGATCGGGAAGGCCAAGGAAGGGTAGTAACAGTGCAGAGACATTCTTGTGACACCCTTGCCGTGTGAGGCTAAGCATTGTATTGTTGAAAAGTGGCTTCTGAGAGCCATTGCATGAGTGGCAACACATGTGATTGCAGGATGTCATGGATATACTGCTGGGCTGTCATAGAGCCACGGATCAATACTAGGAATGATTGTGTATTGTAGGCAATGACACCCCATACCATCCCACCAGCTGTGGGAGCGGTGTGTCGCTATAAAGCAAAGGCAGGACTGAGGCGTTCACCATGGGGTCTCCACACACGGACAAGATTGTCGTCACTGCTGAAGTTGAATCCGGATTCGTCGCTAAAGATGACCTGGTTCCATTCCGCTGCAGTCCAGTTTCCTCGTGCGGGGCACCACTCGAAACGGAGGCGTCGATGGGTGGGCGTCAAGGACAGCATACATAATGGGCGCCGTGATTCCGCATATCCTTCAGCCAGGCGCCTTCGTATGGTTCGAGAAGACACAGGGGCCCCTAGTGAAGGTGTTACCTGTGCCTGGATATCGGCCGATGAAGCAGATGTGTTGTGAATAGAAATGATTTGTGTTAATGAGTGGCTGCATGGCGCCACGTTTTTGTAACTGTGAAGAGTTTCTGTGACGTCACTATGCTCTATATGTAAAACGGGTGAATCAATCACGTGTGCTTGCTCGCTCGGCAGTTCTTAATAAAGTTAGTTTCTTTAATTTGCTGGCTGATGAATGAATCACTTTCCACCAACGCCCAGCATCTGGTAGATGCAGCCCACAGAACTTAAGAATTAATTGAGTTCCGGACAAGTTGGCTGTACGCGTGCGTTTCTTATGATGTAGCGGACTTCTCGACGACTGGTCTGTCAAGGGCGTTCTGATTCTAGTCTTCGTGTAAATGACATCTCTCGGATCCACTGGTTCCAACACTTCCTCACAATACAATCAGAGCGGCCTAATTGACGAGTTACTCGCCTAGCTGATAACTCAGCTTTCATCAGGCCGATGTGATTCTTCCTCTCTCAAACTTCTACAGCTGCTCATGTTGTCTTCAAAACGGCGTATTGGTATGTCTACCTCAGCGCTTCCTTTGTAAACGATTCAGCACACTGAAACAAATTTTGGTTACCTGTTTTGCACTCCACGGAGCACGACGTTAAACGCCATCTACCGGCTATACGTAAAGCACAATCACGCTGCATTTCTAATCATTTGCATATCTCTCCGACATGTACCTTCATACCAAGTTTTGTTACGATCCCGCAATTATTTCTTGGTGCACAAATTTTTTTGTCCATGAGTGTATTTTCTGAGGAAACACTCGTTTCTATTCTTTTTTAATATCATTGTCGATAACCCGAAATTTTCACAAACTGGGCAACCTTACGGTCCACATTAGGTTGAGTTTTCGTTATTCTACAGTAATACTTTTTGGACATATATATATAT